>JAQQAE010010240.1:0-14197 GCA_029823295.1 Pseudamia nigra
AAAGCATTTCCACGCACACAATGCAAAGGCAGCTCAAGGAATTGGGACTAAATAGCTGTGTAGCCTTAAGAAAACCAGTTGTCAGTGAGGCTAATCAAAAAAAGGCTTCAGTTTGCTAGGGAGCAAAATATTTTGTTGTTCTGCCTTTAGCTTTGATTACGGTACACATTTGCTGTGGCAATGATTCAATAAGCTTCTGTGATGTCCCAACATTTATTTACGTCCAGAGTTGCATTTATTTTTTGCCAATATCTTGAATTGATGATGGGGGAGTTGGACACTGTGCAAAATCTTCTCCAGCACATGAAAGGAAATACTTTTTGTGGCAGTGGCTTTCTTCTGGCAACTTAACCATGCAGACAATTTTTTTTTCAAGTGCCTCCTTATTGTGCATCTTGAAACTGTCACGTTCCTTTCTGTACAGAAGCCTTCATGTCAATTTAAGTTATTTGTAAATTTTTCTTTGTGTCCCAAACAAATTTCCTGGCAGTTGTGGCTAAAATTGTCATTGTTGTGTGGCTTGGTATCAACAAAACTTCTCATTTTTCATTTCTTTATCAGTTTGAACATTACTGACTGGCATTCTCAAATCTTTGAATATCTTTTCGCTAGTTTCCCTTTTTGTAAAGTTCAACCACCTTCTCTCACAGGTCCTTTGACAGTTTGGTCGCTTCTCCCATGGCTCTGAATCCAGCAAAGTCAGTGAATCACTGGATGAAATGTGCAGGGGTTTGTCAAGATCCCAAAGACTTGCAGACTTTTAATAGACAAACACTAATAAGCAAACAAGTGACAAATGTTGACAGTTACGCTTAATTTCCATTTAAAACTTAATGTATTAACTCGTGTGCATATTATAGGCCAAAACTTCAAGGTTATGTAAAGTTTTGATCACTTGTCCCACCTGTCAATACGATCAAAAAAGAGCAAACACAATTGTGCAATAACAAATTGCTTCGGCCGACTACTTACCTGGAAAAAAAGAAATGTTTTTTGCATCATATTTTCTAAAAAATGGACAATAGTTCACACATTTTGTCAGGGTACATATGTAAACTTATATACACACAACTGTATAACCAAGGAATATACTAAAATAAACTAATCAATCTGCATCAAGAGTTACAAAACTACATTAGAGTGAAAAAATGTCAACAAAGTCAGGTTAGATTAAAATAATAAAATAAAAATCAACAAGATATTCTCCAGCACATTTGTTTTTTAAATAAATGTCCTGTTTAATAAACAACAAAATCTGAAATGTATAACCACAAACGTAAAGAAAAAAGGTAAATGCACAAATTTTCTGTCATGTTTTCATCCATAACTAACCATGCACTTTAAATTATTCACATATTGAGGTTTTATCAACAAATGGCACAGACAATCCAGTTGGACAACTCAGAAATACAGTGTACTGTACATGGTAAAGCAAAGGAATGACAGCATCCTCCGTGTCCCGTCCTGCCATGTTCTGCCTTTTCGCAGGCCCCCTGTTTTTCCAAAAATGAACAGAAAGAAAGAAAAGCCTTTTTAAATAATTGAGGGTCTGGTAGGGCCAAGTACAGAGGGAGAAAAAAACCAAAGACGCAGGCTGCAGATGAAGACAAGCTGCAAGAGCACTGGAGCCCGACTGATTTGTGCAAGAGGAATGAGATGGGAATTAAAGCGTGGTACACTAGCTGCCACTGTATAAAGGGCTGCTGCTGTGTATCCCTGTCAGATCTGTGTCACTGCGAAGTGCTGCCGCACAGTCTTGTAGAGGTGACTGATGCTGTTAGCTGACACACATGCACTGAGCTCCTTTTAACACAAGCAGTACATAGAGGATGCAAATGGGAAGAAAGAGGCTTATTAGTTGTAATGACAGTATTTTATGGAGAGCTTTGAAGTGGCTACAGATTATATAAACCAATATACACCCAGGCAAGCTAACGCTGCTATTAACTACAGTTTCTATAGCACATTTATGTAAAAAATAACCTTCAAAATACTAATGAACTGCATAATACTTCCCCAGTTCCCCCAAGACTTTTTAAGCCTCCTGCTGATGTACCCAGGTGAATATTCTCAAACGCTTCACTCTCTCTTCATGCTGTGAACGTGATAAACGAGCCACTCCACAAGTCAACAGACACTTGTCTTCAGTTACCATTCTGCTCTCGCATTCCTCATTTATTTGGGTTGAATTATGCAGTCCAAAGCTCCTTTTTTAAATAATTTACCAGTGCACTGTTCAGTGTCTCTTGGGAGAGCTACATTAGATTCAATTTCAGGCCCATGTCAGGCAAATTTAGGGCAGTCATGCAGATGCTTCCTGAATGCACAGGCTGAGTGGCTGCTGGACTGTGTACTTTCTATGAGTGCGTCCGTCAGTGCATGCATATCCTGGGTGTTGTTTATTCTGGATCTATGACTATGTATGTCCCTGCCCAAAGGCCTCAGTACTCTCACAACACATCTATGAGATTATCATCAGGACCATCTTGAAGCAGATTCCCATAATTCAGAATTAATTGTGTTTCTATGCTAGAGGCTTCAAACAGGGCTCCCATATGGTGCCAGTCAAGCCATTCATTAGAGGGTTGCATGCAGGTGTGCAGACTAAAGATTGACAAGCATGCATCAAAAATAAACTCTCATTCTCATTACCTTTGCTGTGTTCTTTACAGACGGGAAGATGAACAAAAGCTTTGTCAAACCAGTTGGTTCACATGCCTTACCCACTGATTACTGTTGCACTGCTCATTGGCAGTCAATTCAGCAGCTACAGTAGCATTTCAGGTGGTTTGTGCAGACACATCAGAGCAAAACAACAGACACCAGGAAGAAGAAAAAAAGCATTATTATAAAGTCATTATTTTCTTGTACATTTCATTTAATAGCAAACATACTGATGTGCTACACAGAGAATGAGTAAAATTGCATCATTTAACACTCCTGTTATGTCTGTTTCTGAGGAACAGCAATAATGTTCCTGCAACATCACAGGAGCATTAATTGACAGACAAATAAAACAACAAAAATGCTTAAGATATATGAGAGTCATAACATTAAACTGATACAAGATCAGATGTATTATTTTTACGATCATTGCTGTGGAAAATAACTCAGGAAGGATCCATGTTTACAGATAAAGTAATGTATTAAATATGATGTACATTACCCTTAGTCATGAATATTTACTCATCTGATTTGACAGTAGTATGGTACATAGTGTTATGAATTTATGGGCGTTTTTTTATTCATTTTTGTATTGTGTATTTGTAATATCTATCTATATCAAATGTAAACTGAAGTATCATTTGCCAATTGCCTCCCAGAAAGCAAAGTAAAATCTAGATTCAATTAGAACAAATTAGAAATGTTTAGGTCTAATGCACGGGTTTTCAAATCGATTTGGATCCACAGACCAACATTCTGACTAAGAAGCAACCTGGGGACCACTGGTGTTCACTATATGGGCTGGTGTTGAGATTCAGTCATTTGATGGCTTTGTCGCTCCTGTGTAGGGGATACAAAACACAGAATCAGAATGTTCTTTTGTTGTCAAGTATGCATACACATGCAAAGAATTTTACTTGACATTAAGGTGCACTCGTATTAAAGCGCACCAAAATGCCGAGGCAGCCGTCCGCGGCGTACCTCATCATGGCCTTTGTCAGTAGTGAATGCAAATCAATATTTACTGTATTTTCTTCTTGGTCTTTCCCTCTTTTGTTTCCCTGTGAAGTCAAAGCTTTGTCAAAATAGCATGCAGTAGAATCTTGTTCAACTTCCACCTCTGTCACTGGCTTTTCCTTACTTCAAACCAATCCATAATTCTTCAGGGCCAGGGACCACTTGCATAACTAGGTGGCTGACCATGGGTTGAAAACCTCTGATCTAATCAATATATCTATATATTTATTTTTGCTTGCTTGTTTCATGGTGTTGTAATTTTTATTTCTACTGTAGCTGTACATTTCAATGTAAGGACCAGTGGCAGCCCATCAATAGAGGGTGCTAGGGTGGCACCCTGTCTGTCTTACATGAAGAAGAAACAAAAAACATAGCTTTACAAAAACATGAAATTTGAAATCATATCACATCATATTATATATATATATATAAATAATCTGCATTCAAATGTATTCATCTGGCAAGTGTGAACAGTCAAGTGACATATTTCCTGTTTCTGTTGTAAGAGTCTTTACCACAGACAACACAAAAGATAGGAATGTACTGGGGCACAAAAATTGCACCCAGCACCTGTGTTTTTTGGGTTGCTGGCCAACAATTCCAGATCACAGAAACAGAAATTCGCAGTGGCACATGGTTTTGTTTATAGTCAGAGGAGCAACTTTTTCATGGAGAAATCCAATTCAGTTCTCTCCCTAGAAACTGCACCATTCAGTAGAACACCACAGGAAAAAGTTAGGGTTCAGAGCTTGGACTACACCAGCCGGACATCCATATCAAACAACAAACCCAAGACAGAAAGATAAAATTCACATGGTCTTTTTCTGAGAAGAAGGCTTGGCTAACTGCTTCTGATGAGGCCGGAGCTTTGTTTTGTTTTCCCTGCTTCCTGTTTCAACTGCCAGAAACCAAACAAGCATAGATTAGATCAGCTATCAAAGATTTAAAACATTTTCTTAAAAAAGCGAAGGTGCATTTTTGTTTTACTTTGTATGAGCATTTATAGCATATCTAAAAACTGACTATCATCCTGTGCCTCCTCCAAAAAGGATTTCACCAGCCACCACAGGTAAGGATGCATGATATTGACTTGATTTTAGGGCCAGCCTCAAGTGGCCATTCAAAGATCTGCACTTTTGGCACTGAAGCCCCAGAGCACTTCATCACATCAAGTGTCAGTACTGTTGTGACTTGTCTCCAATCATATGATGTGTAGTCAAACACTGGGGCAAAATTGAGATCTATTTTTCTAGCTCAGCTGAAACAGACAAAGTCAACGTAATGAGATGTTTTATTAATTGTAATACAGTGGGATGTCTGTTTGAAAAAAGGCTACTCTGTCAATATCCATGGTGTTAGTCATGAGAATCCTGTACGTTGTATTTGTAGCCGCTCTTTTTCACTTGGTACATCATTGCAGGTTTACATCCTGATTACAAATCATCATCTCCATCAAATGAAACTTAATTAAGTAGACAATAAGAGCTGATTGCCTTTCCCTCCCACCGATGCTGTTATGGTGACATCAATAGAAGATAAAGAGCATCATAAGGACTGATTAGATTTAAACACTGAGGGAAGGAGTTCTGGCATAATATTGAGGAGACTAATGCAAATGAGAGAGTCTGTGATATGTCAGGTTTGTAATATGCAGCACTGCTGAATATAGTGCTTTATGAGTATATAGTTTATGGGCTGTAAATGCATTACACTAATTTATGTGCAGCATTATTCCTTAAGTTAAGCGCCTACACACCTGCCTGCATACATTTATTTACATATGATCTGTGGCAGCTTCACATATGGTTTGTGTTTTCTTTTCTCTCATTGTAGATAAACATAATAAATGTTAATGTTGATGAGGGGGATAAATAAAAAAATGAGTAAGTGATCTTACCTCTATGGTTTTTTTTTTTTGTATTTGTACTATGAGAGAGCTTCTAACAATCTGGGAATGCATGTCCTGTCTGTACACAGTGATTTATAACCTTTATAACCTTTATTTAACCAGGTGGTCCCTTGAAAATAACTTTTTAACATTCCCAACAAAATTCATAAAATGAAGTATGACAACAGGCACACTACTAAAACACTGGTCACACCTTCTTTTGCAGTGGATTTTCTTTACTTTAATTATTTTACACATTGTGCATTAATACTGAAGACATGTGAAAGACTGAAAGAACAAACATGAAATTATACAGTGAACAACCCAGAACACATTTTATATTTTAGGCTGTTTAAAGGAGTCACATTTAGCTTTGATGACAGCATTGCACACTCATGGCATTCTTTCATCAGATGCACAGAAAAGGTTTCTTGTGCCTTGTCAAGTTGGATTGTTAAATTAGTTTGTGGGAGTGATCTGGATCACCGTCTGGATCCAGAAGTTTTTTAAAGGATTCTTCACCATTTTGATATAAGGTCAAATTCAACATTGGTCTTTGTAATGCCACAAATAACACCCACAAAAATGTAACCAAAATGATAATCTATTATTGTGTTATACTATCAAACTACAAAATTTGATCCAGATAAGGGCAATGTTCCTGATAGTGTAATCCAGAATGCTTATACATACAAGGGATAAAGAAACATAGCTGCTGTAACGTAGCAAATAAAGCCATTGGCATGAAACTGACAAAACTTATAGTGGAAAGTCTGTTGATTCAGTAATGTGCCCACACATTTGATTTATCTTCAACATTTACAGAGCTAGATCCAGAAGAAATGATTGGGTATGGAAATATTCTTCATGAATAACTATTGAACTAATAAACTAATAGAACATCATTAAAATTGACAATTTGTATAACTTCATGTATAACTTGCATATGTTGTCACTGTTATATCCCACTAAGTAGAGAAAGCAAGCAGCCTTGGTGGAGGTCTGTGCTTCACCAAGCCCAATTGCGAAAAAAGTTGGGATGCAAATAAAATGTAAAAAAAAAATAAAAAATAAAAAAAAGAATGCAATGATTTGCAGAACTTATGAACATTAATAAAATAGAACATGAGAACATAAACTACAATAGAGCTTAAACAAGATACTGTATTTGGCATTTCATGGAAAATAAAAGTTCATTTTGAATTTGATGGGGGGAACTTATCTGAAAAAAGGACAACAAAAGGCTGAAAAAATAATTGTCACAAACAGGTCTTTAATATACCAGGGTATAAAAGGAGCAGAGACTGTCAGATGTAAAGATGGGCGGAGATTCACCAGTTTACAACACACTATGAATAAAAATGTGGAATATTTTCAGAAAAATGTTTGCAAATTTGCAATGACTTTGAAGATCATTGTTTTACTTGTGTTGTGGTCACTACCTCATGCTTTGGGCAGATCATATAACAATGTATTAATTTGCTTTTAACTTGCATTGTATTTGGGCAACCATTAAAGGTGCTCGCAAACCAGCTACAGTAGCAGCCGATTGTTTATGGTGGATGGATACAAATGATTAAACAGGCGGCCTGTCAGTCAGCTTGGCTTACAGCCTCACAGTTGTCAAGCTACTATGTCTGTTCTGTTTTTTTTTATCTGTACCAGATGTTGAAGGAATCCGAAATGCAGGCAGTCTCTCCTCTTTCATCCCGTGGTTGGATGAACTACAGATGGTTGCACTAGTACTGTAGTAGTGGCTGTTTCCAATTCAGTCAGTGGGGGCATGAGCTCGGTCACCTGTTCAAGGCAGATACAGCGGACCGCTACAAAGATCAGCTACTAGCTAGTTTGCCAACAGACAGCACCTTAAATTGACGGAGTTCTCTGTAAATATGTCTTAGGAGTTTTTTATAAATGGGGTTTCCTTTCAATAAATTCGATACTTGATTTACTTCCAAGAGATATACAGTACCTGTGCAGATAGTTTGTGTAAGTGGCTAACAGAACGAGGCCCATGCAGAAATATGTGCACATTGTCGTCTGCTGACAGATGAGGAAAGCTGTTAGTGTCTGACACTCGATCACCATTATGTCTCAATATCAAGTGAAACAAAGACAGATGACATGACATGAAAGGCCAGATCCTATCAGCTCTGTGAGAATGTGAAGTTCAGATTGTTTATTATGGGGGAGCGTGCCCACATGGAAGGTTCACAGAGACATGACAGAGAGCCAACATGCCACTGTCTTTCTGGTTATTTGACAGGTCAGAGTTCATAAGCTTTCTGAGGCTGATGGTATTTATTTCATTAAGTGCTGTGAGCTTCCAACATAACCTGGGGCAATGGGGGCCTGAGTGGGAATCTGGCATGTTTGGTCGGTGCAAGAGGCTGCAGAGTTGGACAGTATCTCTGGTTCCACTGAGGTCAAAAAGCAAAGGAGAGTGAGCAGCCCTCAGGCTGAAAAAGAGGCTGAGATACTATTGTTACAACTATAATTCTTTAAAGTTTGCTTTTACTTTAAATTTTCTCCAAGCGTGTTGGAGGACACCTTCTGCAGCTGCAAGAGGTTTATTTATTAGACTCCAGCTACAAAAAGGCTAATGTTATATTACTTTTTTTGATTGTTTTTATAAGATACGCTTTTACGCAAATACTTCAAATTCGACTATAAATACTATGCTTTTACTTGAATACTGTTTCTGTTTCCTCTACACACCACTGACTGCGACTGACACCTTCCAGTCTTTGCTGCTCTGATGTGGGATGGGCTTTGAGTGCATCTGACTGTTTCTGAATTTTCTTCATCATTTAGTTTGTATTGATGGTGTAATTGATTTTCACTATAATGTCATAGTTTAATCCTATTTAAGGTTAGCCTTAAAGACCTTGGTAGAACATTTTTAGAAGGCCTAACTCTCTGACATTTATTTAGCTTTTTCACATATTCTAGCTGTTAGCATCAGAAACTTCAATAGGTAAAGAGCTCATTTTCAATCGTCAAAAAATACAATTTGCGAATGATTTTAGAAAAAAAAAAAAAATCAGTAAATTTGCAGATTTTTGACTGTGCTATGGGTGGTCATCTAGGGCTTTATGCATTAAAGTTAATTGATTTATTATTTGGTTAATATTTTGTATAAAATAAATCTTCCTTTTTATTTATTTTTTGTTATAACTTAACATTTGAATGTAAGAAATAGCCCATGCTGGGTTTAAAGGTCCAGCCAGCGGTGTCGGCAAACTAGCCAGTAGCCAATCAATATCAATATCAACAATGTCAACTGCACCTCTAATATGAGTTCTTTATCACAAGTGGTATTTAATTATGCCAGAATTAATTTGAATGTCCTTTGTGTTTATGTTGCAGAGGGGAAAAAAAACAACCACTCATGAAATTAAGTGTCCTCGTCACTAATTACGAGCTTGGAGAAAGTAAATGCTTGAAATGGATTTACCTCTCTCCTCCCCCATGAATGTGCACACAAGCATCATGAATGGTCCCAATTATTTCTTAGGTACCAGTGCTAATTGTTCCAAATTCTCAGCCTGATGCATTGATGGTACACTGTATTCTGCATCCATAGCAAACAACTGTTTAACTTGTCTCAAATAACTACTTTCGCTATAATTATCATCATTACATAATCACTTGTTTTAATTTTTAATTTGTTTTTAGCTTATTTAAAAAAAAAAAAAAATTGTCTTGCAGAAGACAAAACTGTCCCCAGAGTCTCCTTTATAAGTTTCAGAAAATATAATCAAACAAAACAAACAAAATATAAACCTGTAGTGGTGTGTAAAACTGAAACATTAGTCAATTAAAAGTATTATTATGGTATAATTCTAATGACTCGACTCAAGTTGAGGTGCTCATGAATATAGGTACTTAAGTAAAAGTAAGAGTATCTCATACAAAACTGCTCAAGTTCTAACTTCATAAGGTGGGCTTTATGACAGCCAACTATATCATAAAATATTGTGTTCATTCTTAGTTTCTTGATTATTTTGTTAATTTTGTTCCTTATTTTATGGATTTTTGTTCAGTTTTTTGAGTTATTTTGTTTATTTTATTTACTTTAAATTAGATCATTTTTTGTTGTTGCTCAGTTTGTTCACTTTTACTCATTTTATTGTATATTTAATTTTCTGTTCACTTTTTGTTGCTCATATTGTTAATTTTTAAACTTAATAGATTATTTTGATGATTTTTGCTCATTTTGTTGCAAGGTTTGTTAACTTTCTGCTATTTTCTCCTCTGGTGATTTGTGGAACATACGCCCATTATTTCCTGATGTTACACTGGAATAAGAATTCATAAGGATAATATTTGGTTGTAATTTGTAATCATATTCACTTCTCACATTGGGATGATTTGGACAGGATGTACATGTAGTCTCCTAGAGAGTATAAATGATGCTTTATGTGATATTTACTAAACCAGGAGTCAACAACACTGAAGAAAAGAGTCTGAAATAAATAAAAACTCAGCCAAAAGCCACATTTTCAGGTCTTTCCCTCCAGGAGTTTCTAATATTTTATACTCCAGACCATGAATATCAAACTAGTTGTGCATCATTGGGTGATTCTGAGATGATCTTTTCACCAGCTGCTTTAAATTCCATTTGACTGGTGATAGGAAATAAATCCAGAAATAGGATGCTGGCTGCATACATCCCAGTTGTTTCCATGCCAGCTGAACAGTGAACACTGAAACACAGCAGCACCACTGAGGATCACTCCGTTTCCAGCAGATGATTTGGGGTTTGGGGGCAGTGGTTGTATGTAGGGTCACCACTGATGCCGATCGTCAGTCTGGCTGTTGCCCATCTTCCCAACCCAAGTACACCGCCCACTTGTTTCAATCCCACCACTTCCACCACCACCTTTCCTCCTCTTTATGCTCTGTGCCCTGCAGCCAGACCTCCATGCTCCCCTAGGACTCTGTGAGCCTGTCCAACCCCTCTAGCTCTGCTACGGGCTGGGCAGAGAGACAAAACCATTGCAGGGCCTTTGGCAAGAGAGCTGGCGGAATCCATTAGCTCCCAGCAGACCTGAGATGGGCTTTTCAGGGAGTGGAACGAGACTATAAAACATATGGGCAAAGAGGAGAGGAGAGTAAAACAAGAACTGGAAAATGTTACAGTGAATTTGTAAGATGCATATGCAGCATCCAAGAGGAGGTACCGTAGTCTAGCTGCCACATATCAGTTACAAATGATTAGCAGTTTCTCGCTCAAGCAGCATTTTTAATTTTCCTACATTATTTATTTATTTATTTTTTACCGGGTTGTTCGCCCTCGCAGTCGCAGCACTGAACCACAGGAGTAACTTCCCCCTCTGCTCTCTGGTAACTATTGTGACGAAGCTTGGCAGAGGACAGGGTCTTTGAAACTCAGCTGTACAGAACTTGAGTTTCTGGGTATGTGAATAAAAGATGGCATCTGGCTAAGGTCATGAAAAGTTATGTTCCCTTGCTTGCCATCATTATTCCAACTGCGGCTACATTTTCTGCCCCTGCTTTAGTTTCCTTGCTAAAAATTTGAGTGTTATTTTTTTGTGCCGTTGCGCCAACTCTGTCTGGTGGCCCCGATACAACAACGTGGCTCCTCTGTTTACTGTTTGTTTTCTGTGTCTGCAGTGTGTATTTAGTTTGGATGTGTTTTCTATATTTACAGCTTATTGCTCCGTTTAGTTGTCGACTTCTTCTCAACCTCTGTAAGATTGGCGCCCGTGCTTTCTTCAGTTGTTTGTGTTCATTTGCATGTATTTTCTTAAGCTGCCAGCGCACCTCAGTCTCTGTCTCTTTCCGAACTTTCCTTTAACACACTGACAATGTCTGCATGTGAAACAAAATATCCCAGTTGCGTCCTTACTCTGACAATCTCTCTGCCAAGCTGTGGCGATACAAATGAATATTCTACGAATGGATTGACGCAGCTGTGCATACGTACCTAAAGATGCAACGTGTACAACTCATGTGCTTGTGCATGGAGCTGGTCATTGGTTGCTATTAGGAACTGAATTTATAAAAAGGTAGCTAGAGCAGTATATAAATGTACAGTAAATGTACTTTTTTGCAATGGTGGGTAAACAGAAACAGTACTCATGAGACTCAGAAGTGGTAAAGTACTTGAGTAAGAGTAAAAATGTACTTGGAAAAAAATAAAACAACTTCACAATGTGGAGTTCATTGTAGCATTTACTGCACAAAGGTTTTTTATGCTATACATTTGTTTACTTTAATTATTCTCTTAAATTTGCCCATTTTGTTGCTTATTGTGCATATTTCTGGTTATTATGTCCATTTTTCGTTCACTTGATTTTTTTCCACAGTTTCATGAATTGATCTGATTTTCTTAATGTTGATGTTCTCGTTTATTTTTACTCATTTTATTGATTATTTTGTTCCTTTTTTCTAGTTTTTTTGCATATTTTGTTGAATTTCTCGGTTTTGTTGTGTGCTTTAGTTTATTTTTGTGAATTTACGTGATTATTTTCTAATTTTTTTTCTCATTTTGTGCTTGTTGATTTTTAATTCCAATTGACTTTTTCCCCTTTCTGTTTATTCTTTTGCTCCTTATTTTATTCTTTAATGTATTAGATTGTTTTGTTCCTTTTGCTTATTATTTGAACATTGTTACATTTTTGTCATTTTGGTCAGTTTTGTTGGTTGTTTCAGTTTCTTTTTATTAATTCACTCGATCATTTTCTTAATTTTTTTGCCCATTTTATTGTTTCTCTTGTTCATTTCTTTATTTGCTTGATTTTTTTTGCTCATTTTTTGCTTTTGTGAATGTTTTTTCTTCTTGTTCATTTTTGTTCATTTACTTGATAGCTCTTGTAATCTTTGCCCATTTCATGGCTTATTTTGTGCCTCTTTGTTCTTTTTTAATTTCACTTGATTTTCTGTTCACCTTTTTGTGAACTAATTGGATTATTTTGTAAAGGTTTGGTTCACGTTCACATTTTGTATTTTTTTAAAACATTTTTGCTCTTTTTGTTGTTCATTTTGTTGCTCATTTTGTTAAGTTTTGTCGATTCCTTTGATTATTTTTGTTCATTTTTCCTCAGTTTTATTTACACTCTCAGGTGACACATCAGTGCATAATCTGCCACTATCTTCATCACAAATGTATTTGACTACTTTCCACCTCTGGACATTTAAATTGCTGTATAGGCATTGTAAAGGATTATTTGTATTTTACTCAAACAGTGTAACACAGCCTTTCTCCGTCACATGCATGATTTTCGCTGAATAAAACTGTTGGCTAAAGCACAGAGCTGACCATAAACATGCAGCAGGCCATGAGTCACAAACTGCCATAAAATTGATGTGCACATGCTAAATGTATTGTAAAGATGTCATAAAGAATGTGCCACAAGTAGTCACTTGAGTAAATCAGAAAATGCTGTTTCAAGGTTCCCATACATCGTGGAAAACTTATGGAAATTGAGAAAAAAAGGCAAATGTCCTGGAGAAGCTTAAGTTGTCCTGGAAAAATACTTGTTACTTATTTTGTTAACTTTCTTGTTCAATTTTGATGTTATTGTCTATTATGTTAACATACAGTACTTGATTATTTTCAGAATTATTACTCATTTTGTTGCTACTATTGTTTATTTTTGTTCATTTTTGTTAATTTATTTGAATGTTTTTGCTCATCTTGTTTATTATTTTATTGATTTCTTTGTTGGGTTTTGATGTTGTTCTATTCATTTCTGTTCACTTGATTATTCTGATCATTTTTTGCTTATTTTGATGCTATTATTGTTTATTTTTGTTCATTTTTAAGTTGTTTGATTATTTTTTCTCATTTTTTTTGATTATTTTGTTATTTTTGGTTCAATTTTGGTGTTATTTTGTTCATTTTGTTCACTCGCTTAATTATTTTGATCATTTTTTTCATTTGGTTTATTTTGTGACATTTCAGTGTTATATTGATCATTTTTGTCAACTTACTCACTTATTTTGATCACGTTTTAGTGACTTTTCAGATCCCATACTTTCGTTTTTCCAATGAAGCACCTAGAGAAAAAACTAGTGGTTTTCAGTTGTGTTGCTCGTGTTGGTCCCTTAATGTGAACATGGTATGTACGAAGTATTAATGTGTGGTGTAATAACTTGTCATACTGCAGCAGCTGAAAATGTCCGAGAAAAGTCCCGGAGCATAATTTTTAAAGAAAAGCGGGGGAACCCTTTCAAAATAAGGCTCAGTTCAGATTCATCAAAATGTTACAAATCCATTGTGGCGTATTCTAAATAACAGTGTAATATTACTGTATGAATGACGTGGTGCCTGACCGGTACTGGTGATTTATCCATTTTATGCACCTCCTGTCATTCCTCAACTCAGTTCTGTGTTTGTCTCTGATGTCTAATCCATCCTCCCGCCTCCTTTTTGTCTATGAACAAATTTTCACCACAACATTCTTTCAAAAACTATGTTTCCTGCTTTATGTGTCACAACCTACAGTATCTCACAAAAGTGAGTACACCCCCCCACACACACACACATTTCTGCAGATATTTAATTATATCTTTTCATGGAACAACACTGAAAAAATGACACTTTGACACAATGAAAAGTAGTCAGTGTTCAGCTTATATAACAGTGTAAATTTATTG
>JAQQAE010010241.1:0-14196 GCA_029823295.1 Pseudamia nigra
TTTGCTCAGCACAAGAAACACGTTACACACATACAGTTGTTGATTAAAAACACTGTACATTATATACATCAGCTAAAGTATGGAAATTTATTTCATATAGTAAATGTGTTTGAACATTTAGTAGCGACATAAAGAGAGACAGCAATAACATCTCACTGCATAGCAGGCCAGCACAGTGTGCATAGTCATTGTGCATCCGCGGTGAGACCGAGTCGGCCGGTGCCTCACCGCTCGTCTCTTCTTACTATTTGAACGGTAAATGCGAAAATTCAGCGATTTGGAAAAAAAAATCTAAAAATGGTGACGTTAAATGGAGAATAACTTTACAGTACACATTACTAAACAACATATAACTATTTAATTTATTTTTTCATTTTACATTTTTTTTCTTTTCATGATGACAGGTGAGGCTCTGCCTCACCTGCCTCCCCTGACCGCACGTCACTGGTTTGGATCCACACTGAGTTTGGAAATTTGACTTGCCCAACCAAGGCAGCAATGAGACACCAAAGCACTGCCAGACACTTACAAGCAACTGTGCTTTCCAAAACTTTTGGGGAAACCAGAGTGAATCTGCAGCTGCATGAGCAAGTGCGCAGGGAAATGGAGCTCCACAATGCAGATACCCACACAGTGCGCAGAGCTCCACCACGAAAAGGTGAAGAAAAATAGGGAAATCTTAACAAGGCTGTGTCGTTTTTTTGGGCAAGCAAGAACTTTAATTTCGGGGACACGATGAAAGCGCTGGATCCAAAAGCAGAGGAAACTATGTGGCGCTTCTTTCTCTCATTGCTGAGAGCAACGCGGATTTACGTCGTCACCTGTCCACTAATTAAGTGTTTAGTTGGACGTCAGGCAAAATACAGAACGACCTGATAACTGCTGTTGCTGAAATGATGGGAGAAGAGATAAAATGTGAAGTTAAAAAAGCACTGTTTGTCTCAGTTATGGTGGATGCAACGACAGACGCCAGTAACGCAGCGCAGCTGACACTGATCCTGCAGTTCATAATGGGAACAGGTGTAAGGGAGTGGTTTGTCATTGAACTCCTCTTGAGGAAAAACCGCAGGATGGATTTTGTCTACAAATAATCCGAATTTTTGGTGAGTAAAATGTTACTATTTTCCTAAATAATAGTGAAAGTTTATGAGGTTATTATTTGTGCTTTTTAATGTGTGTCACATCTGTAGCTGTAGTAGGAGACTTGGACACACTGGGTTGTTTATTCAGTAAAGGCATTTATTGTTGCTACATGAGTTATCGATCTGCGGTGCAATGGCTCTTTATACTGCATTTCTGCAAAAAAAAGGATGTTTTTTATAGCTGTGAAATAGTTGTTGAGTGGTGGATTGAGTCAGATAGCACACTACTGAAGGCGTGGATGTGGAATGCACAGCCCGCCACTGCATTGTGGAAGTATTTTTTTGGGAATAACTACTGAACTAATAATAAAATTACGTTAACACTATTAATTTGTATAGCTATCATTTGTTTTTACTGTTGTATCTACTATGAAGAAAAACTGAGCCACCTTGGTGGAGTTCTGCACTCTCCCTTTTGATATTTCACATTTTTTTATTTAGAAATGATCACAACCTCCAAATAACACACTTTCAAATGTTTCTTGGTTTGTAATTTAAATTATTGTAACCTTTCAGTTTGAGCTAGTATATTTCTTAATATCTGGGCGGGTTATGTGACCTTTACACACAGACTATGGAGCATCCTACCGGATCAATCACAGCCCTGCCTTTAAATTATATTTCATAGCAAAAATACTGCAATTGTTTGTCTCTCCTTGAAGCATGGAAAACTGGCATTATAGAGAAACGCATCATACTATTGTGACAGCCAGAATGATGTTATTAACACTTTGGATAGGAAGGTACTCTGTGCAGTTCTTGTTTCTGATCTTCCAAGGTATTCAGTACAGTTGACCATATATTGCTTTTTGAAAGTCATCATGGTATTTGATTAGAAAATTGTTTAGAAAATGTTTCATAGATTAGAGCAGAGGTCTCAAACTTGTGCCATGGAGGGCCAAGACCTTGCAGGTTTTCTTTCCAACCAGTCACAAAAGCAGGTGTTTTCACTGATCAACAATCCTTCAATTTGAATGGAGGAGGTAAGTCAAATCAGCTGGTTGGAGGCTGGTTGGAAAGAAAACCTGTAGGGTCTTGACCCTCCATGGCATCAGTTTGAGACCACTGGGTTAGAGAGACAGCAGCGTGTGGCTATTTGAAAATGTTAAATCTGTATTTTAGCAAAAAAGAATGTCACACAACTCAGTCCAGGGTTAGATTTTCTTTCTATTGATGATATTTTTCTGCTCCTTTTTGTAAAATACATCTATATACAGATGATAGTATCTTCTAGTGCGTTTCTTCTCAAACTGTGGTACATGTTCCACTAGTGGTACTAGGTCTCTCCAAATGCTCTGTTTTCATGTAAAAGAAATCATTGATTTGAAAGCATAATATGTACCTACTATAATTAGAAATGTCTTAAGCTTAACTTCCATTTAACATAAGATTTGAAGTGAAACATTTGTTTCAATACAGGTCCGCTACAACCTCATTAAGAATTATGTAGGTGTACTTGTTTAAGTGTTATGAGTTGATGTATGATGGCATGTGGTGGTGACAAAATTGGGGGTTCAAAAACATAATAAACTTGGCGCCAAGAGTGAAGCATGGTAGTAATTTCAATCAATAGTTTATCAAATCAAAGTGGATGACAGTGAACGTAGCCTAACTGCTTATGACTTAAGCAGAGCCAGTGACGTTTCCACTGTTCATGCAACAAATGACACAAAACGGAGGATTATGGCTGAAGTTACAGTTTGCATTCAGTTGGAGTTTGACTGCAGCAGATTCCAGACTGCAGTGTGTGGTGTGTAGCGATGTTCTAAATAGTGAATTTCTGAAATCAGCACATCTCACACAATATCCAATAACAGGGATTCTCAATTTTTTTTTCCTAAAAGGCCACGTATGGATTTTTCAGTCAGCCAAAGACACAATACCAACATGGCACAGGTGCAAATTTCAGGTGGATTTGTCACCTAAACATTATAGTTAACTGTCTGCTAAACCTGAAGACTGTGTATATTAGTATAGAATGTTCCCAGAACATCACCCATTGGTTTCAGAATTGGATTGTCACTTCCTGGTTGACCTTTTGGAGTCAAATGTAACAGTATTTGGACAAATGAAAGTGAAGCTACTGGAGGATAAAAGTCTTTATGATGTTGAAAGTGTAAGTACTTACCCACAACTACAGTCGAGTGTCTCTCAGGTAAACTTAGGCTCTATTGAATAAATAGAAGATGTGAAGGTCTGACTCCACTGGTGAGTTGAGTTACCATAATGACATGTCAATCAAAGCTCAGTAGGCCAGAGATGTATCAGATTATTTGCCATACTATCTTAATGGAGCAAAATTTAAAGCTGGACCGTCAGATCACTTATTAGAGGGTCCAAATAAAATAAAATGTGTGGGACCATGATGACTCATGACAAATTTATTCACTTTGTATTTTTAGAGAGAATTCCAGTGTATCACTCTAGGAGTCAGGGCTTCTTGGAGCCCCAGTGAACAGTGCACTAGTGGCCAACGGCAGTATTACAACTTCATACTTTATTCATTGGCCTCACTGAACAGCCCAGATCATTACCCACTGGTTAAAACTCTATTAGCCTTAACTTTGAAAGTGACATCTTGTAGCTGGTTACCTAACTTCAGTACCTTCCACCCACACTGACGAAATGCGCTACTGTGGCCACACTGGTATGTTCAGTGTCACAAGCAGCACTTTGTAATTAGTTAGTACAAGGCATCACCACTGCTACGTTCAGGTACAGTTTGGTGGCTTGGGTGACACGGCATACTACCTGAAAAAGAAACCCGGTGCACATAAAAGACACGTGGGCATATTCCACACCTGGACCATACTTGAAACTGGCTGTTCAGTCCAGACTAGTGTCCAGATTTTGAGAAAAATATTTTTAATAAACATTATAAATACTCACAGTCGCTTATAACCTTGTCTCGTGTTATCCTTAATACATGCTGTGAATAGCCCCGTAGAGCGAAGTAGGGTTATTATACAGTAGTCCCTCATTTATCGCGGGGTTTACGTTCTAAAAATAACCCGCGATAGGCAAAATCCGCGAAGTAGATTCCTATGGAAAAACTGTTTTCAGGCCCAAACAATTGTTTGAGAAACAAAAAAAAACAAATGCTTTCCTACAAAAAAAAACACGATGGCCTCCAGAAACAACAAATTAAATTTCAACGATCAACCTACAAAGCTGGACACACAAGAAACCACCAATAGTGACCCACCACTCATAATCATCATGAACGAGTTCTTAAAGGTTCATGTGCAAACAAATTATGTTTTTATTCGTGTCCAGGTCTCACCTCAGAATAACAATTGTCTTTTTGTCTGACTTGCTGGATATAGTCTGATAGAATAAGGGTGAGTATTTCCATCGTGGACAGGATTCACATTCTCCTCCCATGCACTGTCTCCATGTTACTGTCCTGAAACTCTCTCATTATGTAAAGGGACTGCAACTACAAGCTGAAAGTGGCATGTTTTCACAAATGTACACATCTTAGCATGCAGCGTTCAGGGATTTTGGTCATTTTAAGACCACAACACACACACAGTACACTACAGAGGTGCACATGTTCCACAGAAACAGTTTTTCCTCTGACACTGTTCACCCCAGACAAGTGAACCAAATGTTTTCGTCTTCTTTTTTCTTGAACTTGGAAAATCCACTGTTTTTCACTTCTTCAGTACAAGTTTAAATAAAATAATTTAATGCTGACTTTTTTGTTATCCTTACATTTTAATTCTTTTTCAGTCAGATATGTTTATTAAGCTTTAGATTTTAATTTGTAATTATTGATGTATTATTTGACTGAATTGTTTGTTTCAATATTACCACGTGTTTCATTTATTTATTTTGTTTATCTATTTATAAACAAAGACTTTGCATCAGTTGAATATATACGATTGCCAATTCAGTCCTTGACCACTTCACCTTTAGATATAATTGCTTTGTCAGAAGCAAAAAAAATAAATCAAAAGTATCATGGGGTTTGTCTCAATCAACCAAGTGCAATCAATAGGTTGAAATATATTGATTTATGTGCATTTGAAAATAATTCAGTGCACATGGGGAGATTTAATGCTTTGCTTGTTGGTGTGCTCTTACATGCAGTGTTTACAAGTGCAAAGCTAGTGTTGGATTTTTTTTCTGTTCTGATCCTGTACTAGCTGTATTACTGGTCAGCAGTGCAGAGGGTGAGGTTAGATTCCTTTGGTATTAAAGCGTTTATTTAATTACGTAAAATCCCCATTGAGATTTAAATCTCTTATCCAACAGTGACCTGGCCAAGAGTAATTATTACCAAAATAAAGACAGAACAAACAACTTTTGTGCAGAGGAACTTAAATAAATATAGTAAAAGATCAAGATTAATTAAGGACAGTTCCAAGTCCTGTGTACATGTACAAAGTCAAATATTTGGCAGAAATAAAACCTAAATGTGATGTCTGTCATCTCTTCAATAAAACCTTAAACTGAGCAACAAAATAAGAATGATTTGATCACTGTCAAAAGCAGGGCTAATCAATGTTTCAGTCAATGCAAATAGATGGATGGCAGCCCCCACCTGCAGGGGCAAAAGGATGTACTCATGACACTGCATTGACATTGCATATTTCAGAATTCAGTCAGTATTTTTTTGCCAAGGCTGCTCTTACACTGACTGTTTTGTGCCATTGATTGTGACCTGACTTCCTTGTGGAGAAGGATACAGTAATTATTATCAGATAAAGGTCATAGGTCATCATTTGTAGCATTCTGTAAATAACGACTATGAATGTAAGTTTTTAGAGGCGAAGGAGAGAGTGGAGGTTTTTTGTTTATAAGCAAGCAACAGCTATCAGACCGTCAGCGAGAGTGAGTCTCACATACTGTAAGTAAAGAAGTAGAGTGGGCAAATAAATAAGAAGAGACAGCACAGGGCATCTGCAGGGTACACAGAGACTGGTGCCCCAGAGCAATGCTTATACATCTTACAAGGAGCATGCTTTCCTCTCTCACTCCTTTCCTTTCTCTCTTTCTTCTCTCTGTTTTTCAATCCTTCTTCTTTGTCCCTCTGTACTGAGTCTGTGGTATTATTAATTTAACCTACCATTGGGCTCCAAAACCTTATTCTTTTGTTCTAAACCATGTCGTTCAGACAAACATATAGTATGCACATGCATTATGGGGATAATCCCTTTTGGATGTGTAATCTATTCAGAATATAGAGTAGGTTACATATATTTTTTACTGTAGTCCTTTTGCATTTATGTCAAGTCTTTGCACATTCTGGAGGTATTTACCACATTACTTTCTCTCAGAATCTGGGTTAATCTTTCCTATTTACACACCTCAGTCTTTTCTGCCAGAATGAGTGAACTCTTGCGAAAGTTTAAGTTAATCGAATCAGATCAGTGACATTCAGATGTACTCTGGGTTAGATCTACTCGACCCTATTAAAAATTTACAAATTGCTCAGAGAGTGTGTCCTTCACAAGTGAAAAGAACATTTCATGCTGAAGACTGAAAAGAATAAAGCATCTCCAAAGAGCTCAGCCTTCACAAGTCACAGTCAGGTAGATAAATTAAAAGAGATGTGGAAAAAAAACAACACAGCTGCAAAATGCAGGTCAAGGGCTCCATGGAGATCAAATAGGTGTAAAAAAAAAAATGACCGGTATTTCTTTAAAGCATCTCTGGCCCTTGCTGTTTTATAGATTGTGCAATGCATCAGTATATGTTGGACGGAGGCATGTAATGCATGGAAAATAAGCTTTGTATTAAGAGGCGTTAACAGGACAGATACATGCCTTACCTTAACAACTACACCACGGTACAATTACAAATAAGGCACAATACCAAGTTTGAGCACAAAGTAAATTGTTAGGTTTATACAATAAACTCGTGCTAAGATCAGATGTTATAGGTGTGGTTTAAAAGCTGAAATAGTGGAGATATGCAGTAAAAATTACTTCAGACAGCTTTGAGACAAATATACTGCTCAGGTTTTGTAAAGTAGAATGATGTTATTCTGAAAAGACACCATCTTTGTTGTGCGATAGTGGGCTTCATAGAGTGACAATGACAAGTAGAGACATGCTGAAAGGTGATGTCATTGTGAACACAGATATGATAAAATATAAGGACAGTAAAGCAGCTTCGTATAAACTGTGCTATCCTAAGTTTTCCATGAACTGTAAGGTAAATGTCATGGTTGTACATTTACATAGTTTTAAAGGCTTTACAGCAGTGATGAAAAATAATGCTCTGGAGGTGGTTTGTGGCACTTTATTCAGTGTGATGATAACCCAATCCCTTACTTCAATGTTTCAAACAAATTCATTTTATTTTTCCAGCATAATTTCAATAATAATGCAATCTGTCTGGCATGATAAGACTGTTTCAATGACTCCTTCATGGCACAGATACTGATCCTGTTTAAGATGTTAAATTCAAGATTTCAACCACTAACATACTCACAGATAGCTGCGTTGAATGCAAGTGCAACTTTTTTTTACATCAGGTATCCAACCTGGCATACTAGGAAAAGCACAGGTGTTACTTGCAGCATTAATGATGGTTCACTGCTGTCCAGGTGTCTCAGTAAGTAGAGCGATTTTGAGCCTGAAGGCAAAACTGAGGAAGCTAAATAATATTCAACCAAATGGTGAATAAGATTGTTTAATGACATAAATATGAATGTTTCATAATGCATTTAAAGCACAGTATATGTAAATGATGTTTTGCAAGAAAAGCTTAACATATGTTGATCCCATGAGCAATCACATTTTAGTGAGAAGCAACTTCATTTTTTTACTTTCACCTTACTATAAATAAATTATATTTTCTGAAATCAGTGCAACGCTTTCAGTGACAAGCATATTTTCCAGAAGACTGCTTTGTCACCCCCTAATGAGTAAATATCACAGATCAAATGCAGACGTCTTTCATTTCAATTTCACATACATCCTCTAGCAAGGAGTTACGGGAACAGTTCAGCAAATGATCTTAAGCTCTTTAATATACCCTTTGAGATGCTAGATTCAGTGGGACCAATATAGAATCTTTGTATACACTGGTAGGCATATATGAAACCTATGGAATAACAGGGGATCTGTTCTTTCATGCAGCAGAGTTTAAGTTGTGTAATCTTTACTGGAATACATTGCCATATGCTCATTTTGTTTTTCCCCCTTTGTGTGAATCTTTTCTAGGGCCCCTTCTTGGCCTTTGTCACTCACAGCTAATGGATGTCTTTACCCAGTATGCCTACAATGACAGTTTCTTTGACAACGGAACATGGAGCTTCAACGAAACGGAGCAGGAGCAGAGGCATCCTTACAACTACTATGCCATGCTGCTTACACTTCTCATCTTCGTCATTGTCTTCGGCAATGTGCTGGTGTGTATAGCTGTATCCAGAGAGAAGGCCCTGCAGACCACCACCAACTATCTGATTGTCAGCCTGGCTGTCGCTGACCTTCTGGTGGCCACACTGGTTATGCCCTGGGTCGTCTACTTGGAGGTAGGACAGCGAGGATGCACACACACCCACACCATTTACACACATGTGTACTGTTACACATAATGCAAGAGATAAAGATAAAGTGACATGCCCTATGCAGTTGATATACCACATCTCGCCTTACACCTTTATCCCTGTCTTTATTGTAGCATTTCACTAGTATTAAACTACAAATGTAATGTCACGTTGGAAGTTGTAATATTACAGCATAAGAAGAGTAAGATTCCCTGTAGAATCAACAGTATCACATGTGCATTTTATTTGAACAGTCTTTATATTAATGCCATTACCAAGATGCAGGTGTTAATATCAGTGGAGTAGATATTGTTTGAACACTGAGGAGACATCGAGTGGGGGAAGATAGGGTGTCTTGTTTATGAAAAAATGGAAAACACAAAATTCAAAAACCAGCAAATAAAACTTTCCCTGTCCATGTGTTTATGTTTCATATCAATTCATGACAATGCATTTTAAACCCAAACATAGTTCATTTTAATTCATTTTTATCCCTTTGGACTCATTTGTGACTTGTGAGAGAAGTAATTAATAAACTAATTTCACACCAAATAACTACAATTATCTTGTGTCTTTACTTCAGGTTGGAACTCGCAACCTTTTCTTAAGAATTGCAACAAAATTCCACATTAGAACAAATTTTTAACCCTGATTTACAAAATTCCAAAGGAGCAACAGAACAAATTCATGACTTGGAGAAAGCAGGAAAATAAAGCAAAGTATGTTAGAGCAAGAGCTGCTGCCCACAGTTATAATCAGGTCAAATATTCATGGTTCAGTAAAAACTGTGGTGTTAGCATCCATGCAGGGAGTCAGTCATTCAGGTCTTGTACTGTAGGTCTGAGTGCCTATATAAATAGGCTACTGGACCTCCATACACTTCTTGAAGGCATTTCACCTCTCATCCATCCATGAGGGTTAAGGATATTACCTTCTTTGCTCCCCTTTTAAGAGGCCATAGAGCAGAGCAGATATAGCAAAGGACAAGCTTCTGAGAGCAAGGTCCATTCAGCCACTAATGCACTTAGGCACATGTCAAATCAAATCCTCTGGACTACAGGTGTCACACCATGTGCCATGGGCCAAAACACTGCAGGTTTTCCTTTCAGCCAGTCACTAAAGCAGGTGATTTCACTGATCAGCACTTCTTCAATTTGAGAGGAGGAACTAATCAGTAAAATCTGCTGGTTGGAAAGAAAATCGGCAGGGTCTATGCCCTGTATGGCAGATGGTTTGACACCCCCGCTCAAAACTATAACAGCACTTCTGTGTAGTACAGTCATACTGGCAATTTCCAAGTTTACTAAAAAGCCTCACAAGAGATAAGA
Organism: Pseudamia nigra; assembly: GCA_029823295.1. NCBI lineage: Eukaryota > Metazoa > Chordata > Actinopteri > Kurtiformes > Apogonidae > Pseudamia > Pseudamia nigra. The sequence continues at coordinate 9,975 of JAQQAE010010241.1, forward strand.
TAAAATAAGATTAGATGGAATTTCCCAACAATGGGGACATTCCTTTGTAACAGCAGCATGGAGGATTGAGGCAGAGAATAAATATCAGTGCACATGTGCAAGTGCAAATAAGTTATTTTGCATTACACACACACACACTAAAATAAGGGGTGTCAGAAATAAAATTACATATTGCACACAAATTGGATTATGTACACATTGCACTGGATTATTGGTAGTTGGGATTATTTACACAATTGCAATGATTAAGTGTGGGAAAAAAACAGGCTTTTCTAAAAGAGTTAAAGACAAGCAAAGGTATAGAGTCAGTAATAATTAAACAAACATGTTCATTACCAGTAAAAAAACATAATTAAATATATTCTGCCTTTATTTATCTAAGCACATCCATCCACGTGACATTCTCAGTTCTTCTGATTGATCATTTGGAAGACAGGAAATGTACTGTACCATACTACAGTATATCACTGAAGCACGTTGGAGTGCATGAGCCTTTTGTTGTGGTTCTCAGGTGGTTGGTCAGGAACCAAAACTGGGGCTGTAGACTCATTGTGAATGGTAATAAAGTATGTGGTTTTACAAAAAGGTTTAACTTGCTATTTTTTGTTAAATTTTTTATGCCATTTCTTGTCTAGATAATATGGTTAATTTTTTTTTCAGTGGGGTTTGTTTATTTTCTTCATTATCCATTCACTTTGCTGATTATCTGGATTGTTTTGGTCATATCGTGGATTATGTTGGTACCTGAACCAAGGAGATTATATTCAAAGAAAAACATCAGTAACCTTTTTACCACACCACAAAGTTTGATCTGAATTCTGGCAATATTCTGGATCTGAAAATGGTGATTTGGATCAACCCAAAATTTTATCACTTGTTACTTCCAATGTTAGAGGTATGGCTACTAAAAAAAGCAAGTCTAAAGCTGTAATGTAATTTTATTGAATAGAAACATTTTTCAGTGTCTTTCTCCTTCAGTCTCCTCTCCTTCTGCATCAACACACCACTGCATTCAGGTCTTGCACTGATCAACGCAGTGCAGTAGGTCTTCAGACAGTAGGAAACATTAAGAAGTCACACACCACTAGATCAAGTGAATAGGGAGGGTGATCAGGTGCTTTACACTGAGTGCAGTGTGAGCCAGCATGCTGTCTTAATGTAGAATTAAACCAGATTTCCATAGTTGTGGTCTCTTTCTTAGGAGTTTTTCTTGCAGTTCTTCTAGTTTGTAGTAATGTCGATTCACCATTGACCCTTGTGGAATCCACTACTCCAAAATCAAATTTAAATTTGGACTTGTTTTCTCATGATTTCTTCATCCTTGGTGACAGTGGTACTTTCTAATACATTGACTACTGTTTTCTGGCAGGGTTGTATATACGTTTTTTGTTTTGATCGGGAGCCAGAAGTTTTGGGACAACTTTGACACACACCCCTGTCATGTTCAAATTTTTATGCAAACTTTGCATTATGAGATATTTGAATTCATGTCTATCAGCAAATACAGTATGTTGTGTGTTTAAATCACAAGTGGTAATTATTTCTCTGACAGTCATCTGGTATCATATAACTACCACTAGGTGTAGCCAGAGGTGATTACTGACCCTCCCCCATGTGACCCACAGTGACCCTGTAGATGCTCTACAAAGATGACATTCCTGGAACTGCAACACTTTTTTTATGCAGCTTTCTGGACAAGAGCCCAAATAACAGAGTACCAACTAACTCTACTTAAGTGCTTTGAGCTGGTGTTGACAGCAGCACTGTAGATGTCAGCGTTACACTGATTAAAGGCCTGTAATGGCAGCTCTTTATGCCACAGTCAAAATGTCAGAGTGGTCCATTCAGTCAGAGGTCGCATGTTTATGAATAATTCCCCATAGATTTTGCACATGTTTTGCATTCAGTGCTACGTGGGATAATACAGTGCTGAATATGAATTATGGCACACCATTGCGTGTTATGACTGCAACCTAAAACAGAACAGACTTAGGTCAAGCATCAAATGATCTACAATATTCTGCAAAAAATCAATAGTGAGCAGGATGTGGCGTATGTTTCAGAAAAAGGTCTCTCTGTGAGGCTTACAGTATGTGCTCATGTGTTCTTATATCTTCTCAGTCTTGGGGTTATTTCTTTAGGTCACGGTGTCTGACGTAGCAAAAAGCAATCTAAAACTACACCGCCTCTAATCCTCCTGTGTCTCTCAGTGAGCCATGATGATTATCACACCAATCAGATTACAATCTATCAATCCATACCATGTCATGATCTCTTCCTGTCTCAAAATTGTTTGTTTGTACATACTGCCCAATGATAACAGAAATGTGTTTCTTCATAGCATTTTCCTCAATATCAATTCTCATATTAAAGGTAAGTAAAATGATCCTGGTAAAGCTCATTCTATGAAAAAGTTTAAATGTTGATCAGTGGTACCACAATAAAGTTTCCTTACCACCTTAGACTTGAGCAGGTTTTTAGATGTTTTCTGTGTTTATAATGGATTTCATTGGAGCGAATTTTCAGCACCTAGAGCAAGCAATGACATCATCAGTGTTCTGTAATTAACTTGGATTTTTCTGCTGAAACTGCCAGTGATCAGAGACCGTTTACAACAGACTCACAATTTCCCCTCAAAACGTAGCTACACTGGTCTATGTTCATACAAATAATCAATCAAAGCCCAGTGATTTCCAGTATTTTAAAGGATCAGCTTGATCTAACACAAAAAGTGAATCCATCTCCCTCATTAAGCTCAATGTTATTTCAGAGGAGACTTCAAACGTTGAGTGATTTTTTTTTTTTTAACACACTGGGTTGGGCACTTTTTTTCACTCTACCTACATAAACTACATGTAGGTATCAACACGTTCAGTCAAGCCTTGTGGTTCCAGTGGTGCTAAAATTTTGGTTATTTGAGATACCGCTTTTGAATAAATAGCCTCTGTTTGAGCCCTATACTCTGCATGTATTTCAAAGGAGCCTGCTCTGTGGGAGAGTGTCTGTGAAGGAGACGACAGGTGGAACTAATTAACAAACAGAAACATCACAATAGCAGTCACTCCCATGGTGACAGGCCCTCCCCCCTCCACCTCCGAAGAAACATAGTGGAAAGATATGAGAAACATATGAGGAAATGTTAGTGAGTTAAAATACCATTTTGGCACGTTCAGCCTCTGATGGCAGTCTGGAATTTTTTTTTAATGACATATTGATCATTTCTTTTTAATATTCACTTTCTAAATTTTCTTCACTTTTATTTTTTTATTGTTTTGTCCATTTTAATTTATTTTCCTCATTATATTTGATTATTTTCCTACCAATTTCTGATAATTATCTTTTATCCTGTGTAGTTTCATTTATTTACATATTTCACTTTTTGATTTTACATTATTGTTGCTTATATTTGCCACTGTCTATTTTTTGGCACATTTTATTTTTTCTATTGTACTTCTTAAAAATTTTGTTCATTTTTTGATCCTTTCTTTTCAGTGTTGTTACTGTTTTGGATTTTCAACTTTACAATACTTCAGGTCATTCTTAAGCTTAAGCAACTTTTTCAACTTTAAACTACAGTGGTACTCTGGCTAACGAATGTAATCCGTCCCGGCGTCACGTTCATTGGCTGAAACAATCGTTAGCCGGTGCCATTTTTTTCATAGGAATACATGTAAAACCAATTAATCTGTTCTGGACCCATGAAAACTCCCACATAAAGTATGTATTACACACCTGTATGTGCACATTTATTCATTTTTATTATTTGAAAAGGAAGTTATGTTAATTATCTGAAATGGAATAAATTAAATTAGTTCTAAAAATCATTTAGAATGTATTTTTACCTCGGCTTATGACTTGGCAGTGATGAATTTCCTCTTGCAATGTGTGTCACTGGGTCTCTGCTGTGTGTTTTTCGATCCCACACCATGTGTAGCTGTTTACACAGCTGCATAAACACAGGCTGTGTTGTTAGCAAGCGTGTTCATGGCTACTGTTGATAGCTATAGCTACTGTAACAACACAGCTGTGTTGTTAGCCAGCTTCAGAATGTTATTAGCTCCAGTTAACAACACACCTGTGGTGTTAACCAGAGCTAATCACACTCTGGAGCTGGCTAACAACACAGCCGGAGCTAACACTACAACGCTAGACCCGGAGCTGCCGGGTACAGCGTTGTGTCAGGCTGGGTGTCAGGCTAACAACACCCGAGTGTTGTTAGCCT
>JAQQAE010010242.1:0-14196 GCA_029823295.1 Pseudamia nigra
TCACTTATTTTCCATCATATATTTTTTATTAATTGACATTACTTTGTAGAAATCTGTTTTCACTTTGACATTAAAGAATTGTTCTTTGTAAATTCTTGTCAAAAAGCCAAATGCAGTATATACCAGAATAAAAAGTGAAAACATCCAAGGGGTATGAATACTTTTACAAGCCACTGTATTAACTGGTTTTTATGTATTTTTGTTGTAAATGTTTGTGTGGTCTGTTGGTATATATGTGTTTGTTTGCTGTAAACCAATTTCCCTGTGGAAACAAAAAAAAAAGATAACTTTGACCTTAATCATCCCATATGTGCACAGAGGTTTTATTCTTGTATACAAACCAAATCTGATATACCCAGACCAATCATCAAATGAAAATTAGCTTGCATCCTCTCAGTTCATTTTTCATTTAGAAAGGCTGTTAACATTGATACGAAAAGCCTCTGGATACAACTGGACAGAATTACAACCAAGCAACAACACACGGGACACAGCCAAAAAAATTCCAACCTTTATAATACATTAATTTTTTTTCTTATGTGGCAATTGCTGAACTTAATAGCCTGATTTTCACATTTTTAGAAACAAGGTCAAGAAAATATTTTTAAGCACTTAAAAATTAATAGGAGACAACTTAACATAATGCATAGTGCCCTACCAGAAACAACTGTACTCAATTAAGTAACAAAGTAAGAATGCATTAAAGATTTGCATTGAGGACCGGCAGAATGTGTGTGGCCTCAAAATAAGCATAAGGAAATAAGTGACGAGGTCTATTCACAACACAAGTGTCATACATCTTTCATGCATGCATCTCAGGGAAATAAACAGTGCATGCTCTTAAATTTTTCTTCTCACAAGTCAGTCTGTTACTCTCAAACCATACTGAACCCACCCCGGATCAGGCTGTGATTGGCTGGATGTAATCTAGAGTAGATGGAAATTATTTTAGATGGAAGAAGAGCCCAACTGAGCTTGAACAGCAAGTAAAAGCAGATTCATCTTGTTACCAGCTACCGTTAACCAGTATTTTTCAGCTGCTAGTTTCTAGTCTTGGTTTTCACAAACTATGATAAAACTGGTTAACAAATTAAATCAAAGCACTTTCTGTCTGTTATTAAAATTCTTTAGGAAGATAACATGGTATAGTCCATCAGCATAGCCGCTGTTTTTGTGGCTGTGACACCATCATCTTTGCTCCTGAACCATTTTTTCCTCTTTTCCTGAACAGCTTGTTAAACAACATTAAATGCTCCTGCAATGTCTGCAACACTTCATTTCTTCATTATCTGCTTTCATCACTGCCATTTGTGTCTGGCGGTTGTGGGTGGTTGCCTTTCCCTCATTTGGCAATATCTGTGGCAATATCATTGCAAGTAAATCATAATTAAGGTGGTTGGAAATGGATTCTTCCAAGCATTATGCATTTAAAGAGGGAGTGCACACTTAAACATGTTACTGAGCTAAAACCTGAAGAATAATACTCCATTCTGAGATTACACTTGGAGAAAAAACATCTTTGAACTTTACATATAATAATTTCATGAATAATTCCAAACTCCTGCCTGAAGTACCATTATTAACATTCCCTGCACTCCCTCTGTTAACTTAATAGCTGAGATGTCTGTCCATTCACAGATGCCCAGTAATGGACTACAATTCGGCTGCCAACATGACTAATGATGCTTGGTTCTTAAGAATTTCTTCCTCTTCTGATTCAGGCAGTTGTATCTACCATCTAGACAGGAACCGCTGCATTAACACACTGCCATATCCCACCCTGTTAACAGCCAGCTTTTGTTGTCATGTGAAAAATGATTGATGCCTTCATCCTCCTCCTCTCTCAGAATGTGTGAAAATGCACTGGTTGACGATTAGGGCCAAGCGTTTTCCCACCATTGTTTTTGCCCTCCCTGACAGGAAGTGCAGCCTTGGTACTCACTTTGCAGCAAACTTGACCATCTGCTTGCTGGCACGATCTCCCACTGCGACCAGGGCCTGCACGTTGAACTGCTGTTGACGCAGGACCAAGAAGCATTGCTTCCCTGAAAACACAATAACAGTGAGTGTCTGAAGCTCTGCAACACTAGTCCATCAAAAGACAAAGCATGGGTCTCAGAGGTTTCTTGTCATGTACAGGTAGAGTGTCAAACATTTGTGAATGGAGCCATCTCTTTGAAGAACACTGTGTGCTGAAAGGGTTATTGTTACTTTCCTAACAAACACACACCTGGGAACAGTGTAAACAAGGTTGCCAACAAAAACTCAAGCCAGAAGAGAGACAAGACCACCCAGATACTTTGATGTTTGTTGCCTGTGAGAGGGGGAGGTGAGTGGGAAGATGAGTGTTGGGGAAGACGGCAATGTCCAAATCCCACCAACAGATCCACTGCATCACAAACTGAATCAGGATGTTATTGTGCTCTCACGAACATCCTTACAGCAGGGAGAAAGAATAATGACACGAGGGGAGGGAAGCAACTCTTGACTCTGCAAGTTAATACTGCAACAAAATGGCAGCTCATCATAGACATATTTATCTGAAATCAGACTTGCACTTTAGCCGAAAGACTTGCTGTTTCATAGTTAGATGTAGCACAATGGAAAAGCTGAGTGCATTCATTGTATTCAAAGAGAGCAGTCTTATAGCTGTCAGTAGCTGGAACTTGGTAAATAGAGGTTATCTGATCTTGCAGTTGGCAGTGACATGCTATTCTGACACAGATATCAAAAGCACCCAGAGGTTGTCAAATTCTGTTTAACATGAGAAGGAGGAGAAAAAATGTTCTGCAAGTGTCTGGTATGAGTCTGCAACAGATAGGTATGCTATATACTCTTTAAAACTCATATTGATATATATTTTAATGTGCATTTAACCACACAAGTTGCATGTTCTACTTTAGAGCTGCCCACAAAAAGAGGTTAAAGTGTGTCATTTATGTCATGGGAGATCTAAAAGCACCAGGTCATAGGTGACTGAAATCTCACTTTGGCCTTGAAGAGCAGAGAATATTGTGAAGAAATAGCCCTGAGGGGAAAAGTTTTACACATTTCATTTAAGTCCACTGAGGATTAACACAGAGGTCATCTAATCTCGGCTGTTTGTGTCTTCTGCACAAAAGGAAGTTGCTCTAAGCTGAAGAAGGTGAACAAAGACGTGGGTGTTCGATCTCACCTTTTGCTCTGCTGGTGTGGACCCGGGCACGCAGCCAGATCAGCTGGTCAGCTTTCTCAGGAGTCAAGTCTTGGACCTTCACCAACACCCTGTCTGCCTCATAGAAATAAATACACACGAGAAGAAGAACAATTTGTTTTACTTCAAAAAGACATGTCTACCTTTAATTCCTTTCCTCAGTGCAAAGAACGTCATAACCCTCCTCCTTGATCTCACACAGTCCCACAGGCAAAAAGAAATGTGAATAAGCATGCATGTGCGTGTCGACGGATGCACAATAAAATGCTCAAATTACAGACATACCTAATAAATAAGACACACTAGGAGGCTTGCTGAAAAGCTGTCCAACTCTCCTATTCTCTGTGGGCTTTATGACAAATTGACTCTAGTTTCACCTGTGTCACTCAGAGGCATGCTTTCCTCTTATTATCAGCTAGAAGAAGAACCAGACACTGAGGCTACACCGGCGAAAACAGAGCCGCCCTTTTGGCTGAGAACTGTGTGTCAACCCACATAAAAGCCCTCGCCCACCACCCCGTCCCCACGGCTCAGACTGGCATGCAGGTGAGGGAGGCCCCACTTTGTTTCCTGCCACTGGAGCTGAAAGAGCAACCAGACAGATGGACAAGTCAGACAGGTTGGCCTGCTGCCTCTGTCAAGTTCAATAGTGAGTTATCACACACTATTAATCACGCTAACGATCACTGACGCTTCTGCAGTCGTCATGACAAGAGAGACTAAAAGTGTTTTCACCGTGTAATCACTTGAGATCATCTTATCTGTATCACTTTTGGCAACCAGACAAAGTAATCGGAGTTATGAAGGAGAATGCCATTTGGATTCATGCACGTTCTCCATGTCAGGATTTTTTTATTATGTAAATTCCCTCAAATCTAAAGGTGAAATGTGCCATTTGTACACTTTCATTGTATCGGTGTTCAACATGTCTATGCCAGTATTGGGGCTGACCTACATGTGACTTGCAATCTGCCACTCACAAAGCTCTACACTGAACTGTAGCTAATCTTTCCTTGGTAGGAGCTTAATAATTATTAAAAGCAAACCATTGGTCCTAAATAAACACAGCTTACACTTTGGATATCTTTAGAAATCTAGCATTTTACATCATTACATACATTATATAAGTAAAGGTCTGTGTGTTAAACAGAATTAGGATGTGGATCAAGATCACAGACAGTACATTACAATGGAGAAGTTTGGACTATACTACCATAGATACTAAACAAATTCAAACTGAAAGAGCAACATGTATTTTAGACATTTAGCTTTTAGCAGTCACCAAATCCATCAAACCCCATCTAAGGTGCTGTGAATGTGGTTTCTGAGGTTACCATTTCTAATAAATGCAGTCACACAGTGGTGATGCCAAGCTACACCTGTAGCCACAGCTACCCTCATTGGAAGACAAGCAGATTGGCAAATTGGTTCAATGGAGTGGGGCTCGGACCGACAACCCGCTCCATCAATATCCTTAGTCAATAGCCTTATTAGTGCTACTACAACTACTGAACAAATCCATACTATAGCAAGATGATAACTCTTGAAGACTCCTCAGTTTCTGAGGCTCATAATTATAACAAACTAAGCTCCTCTTCCTTTTCTGAGTCTGTCGTTATGAGAGGCAGTTTCATCAGTGTTACATGATTTGGCGAGAAGACTTGGGGACATATTCAAAGTTCTTGGATTTTTTGGGATTGACTGACCTTCATTTCTTGAAGTAATGATGGGCCATCTTTTGTCTTTACTTAAGTGACTGTTTCTTGTCATAATACAGATTTGTTCAGTAGGTGTATTAGCACAAATAGGGCTACTGACGCTGTACCCATGCTTCATCAGCACATGGCAACTGATGCATATTAAGGCAAGGAATGGTCCAAAGACACTCTTGACAAAGAACATCTGTGATTTGAAAACCATTCCAGGGGTCCACATCATGAATCTAATGGGAGGATACAAAGCTGTCATCGAAGCTAAATGTGGCTACTTTAGACAATCTAAACATGTTCTCGGGTTGTTTGACAGCATTTTTATTTACTACATAAACCCATATGTGTATTACAGAATTTAAATGTCTCCAGTATTATTGCACAGTGATGTAAATAATAAACAAAGCAAAAACACTGAAAAACTCTTGACTGGTAGGGTGCATCTTTCATAATCCTTGTAATATGCAACATTATAGTGCTACTCTTTGTGCAATTAGGGCAAAGACATTAACATTTGCCTTTATCAGTTAAAAAAAATGGAAACAAAAATAAAAATCAATGTAGTGGTCTGCTGCACCAATATATTCTTCACTCCTAATATACAGCAATACAGCAGAGAACAGAATGAGCAAATGTTTTATCTCACCTTATTTTTTCCTCTGGCAATTCTTTTCAAACAATGAGAAAAATAACACATTGCTCCAGTTCTCTTTCTTTTATCTTTCTCTGTTTGCTGCTATGAGTGGGAGTCTGCTGAGATAGCACGTGGGCTGATGAGTAGAGGAAATACTAACCCAGTTTTTCTTGAGACTGGACCATTGCTGACACGCCGTAACGATCCTTGGCAAAGTCCTGCAAGAATGAAACATCATGCTGTTTTTGCCGGTTGCACAACGGAGTGTGAAATCACGATTAAAAGCAACTCCACCGCTCTCGTTTTGAAAGCGTCATTCTGTCTACTACAGTTGAGAGAAGTGAAGATAATGACTCTTATCACAAACTTATGAAAAAACTGTGAAACTGGAAAAACAAAAACATGGCATGCTAGGATCAAAACTGCTGCAAGCATGTAAAAGAAAATGTATTAAGGTCAGTAACAGGGAACTGGTGTCAGAGGACAACTACAGTGATCCTGAGGGGATACTTACATCTTCCTCTGTGCTTTGTTGTTCAGTGGCCTGAAACACAAAAAAGGCAACATGAGTTTAAAGGGTATCACAAACCCCGAGAGAACAACAAGTGGATAATGTATTAAATTCAAAAAATGTTCAAGAACAATCCACTTCAAATTGAGACATTTAAAGCAATTTGCTACAATGGTCATGTAGATTCTGTTTTCATCTTGTGCCATCATGGATTCGAACAGAATTAATAAATCACAACACCGGCCCGAAGCAGAACCTTTAGATCCCTGGAATGTGTCTTTTCTACACACTGCCTGAACACATCAGAGACAATGAGTAATGGCAGCATGAGATATTGCTTTGTAATAGAAGCAGCATAAGTGGACAGATATTCTTTATCTCTGCACTGACTTCTGGGCAAATGACTCCGTGTGTGTGATGAGATCGAGTCTTGGCAAAGTTACAATTCCATCTTCTATGCAAATGGATATTGGTGTGTGGAAATGGCTGGTGGCAGTGGAGTGAATTGGAATCACCCATCCTTGATATGATAATCCAGTCACATGATGGATGATATTGTAGTTTATGATCAGCTGAATATAAACCTCCTATCACTGTGAAATGACTGGCCAACACCAGAGCTATGAAAGTGGCATATGTCGTCAGAAAATCACACAGCAAATACTAAAACATTCATCTCTGCTTTCTAGACGTATCCAGAGCCATTATATAGAGGGAAAAAAGAGAGTGTGTAACAGTGTCAACATCTGTTCACTGAAATATGGTGACTGGATAAATTCATAGTGGAAGACAAGTTAGATTTTTTCTTTTATCTACAAAAGCTGCTTGAGTCATGGCAGATCAACGCACAGGTGAGATAAAGTCTTGGATGATAAGGGATGAGCGAATGTCCAGTGAAATGACAGATTTTCTAACAGTGAATACAAAAGAGAAAAGTAGCAGAATGTTGAAGCAGGCAGAGTTTGTTTTAAGGGATACCCTAGAGGAAAAAAAGTCTAAATTCCATTTAAAAAATAATCAGCAATCGATGTCTATATATTTTCTGTTATAAGTAGATCTGCACGGAAAATCTGTGAGCTATGATAACAGAAATCTTTATTACAATGACCATATGACATGAGCGGAATAAAAAAATAAATACCTGTGCATATCAGCTATATGTGTTGTAGGTTTTAGCACAGACCACAAATTGTAAATGACCACTGACTAAAATATGCTTTATATAAACTTTTTTTCCCCCTCAAATAGATTTTTAACATATATTTGAACAGACGACACATACAACACCAGTCAAAGGTTTGGACACACCTTCCCTATCAGTTTTTTCTTTATTGTTTTATTTTGTGGGAGAACACAGACGGAAGTATGTTGTAAAGCAAAAAGTGTTCAACAATTAAAAACATGTTGAAAACTGAGGACTGTCCCCATAATTCTCAAAAGTATCAAAATCAACGTAACGTCCAAAGTAGCCACATTTACCTTTAATGACAGCTTTGCACACTCATTGCAAGAGTGTGCAAAATTCATGAAGTAGGCACCTGAAATCAAATCACGGGTATGCCTTGTCAGGAGTGCCAATTTGCCTTCTTAATAGAAGGCAAGAAATGACACAAATTATGCTTTAGGCCATCAGTTGCCATGTGCTGACGAAGGAGTGGTACAGAGCCGTATTAGTGCCCTTACTACTACTGAACAAATCCGTATTTTGCAAGAAACACTGACTTATGTAAAGACAAAAACCGGTCCATCACTACATTAAGTATTACAAGCCTCAGAAACTGGGGACAGCCCTCATGAATCTTCATCTTGCCACAATATGGATTTTTACAGTAGTTGAAGTAGCACTAATAAGGCTATTGACTCTGTACCCACCCCTTCTCTGCAGAATACAACTAATGCTATGTATAAAATGAAGAAGACACACCTGTGCATTCAAGATTGTTCCAGGTGACTACCTCATAAAGCTGTCAAAGTTAAATGTGGCTGCGCATGACGATCTAAAATATACATGTTCTAGGTGGCATAACACTTTTTTGTTTACTGCATAATTCCATAAGTGTTCTTTCACAGTTTGGATGTCTTCAGTATTATTTATTGCTGTAAATAATAAAAATAGGGAAAAGCACTGAAAGAGAGGGTATCTCCAAACTTTTCACAAGTAATGAAAGTGTAAGAAAATGAGGTTTGATTCCCATTGTTCAATTCAAGTCCACATCCATTTCACTCACTTACAAACACAAGCATGACAGTAATGCACGTTAGTATTGAATGCCACCAAGATGGAAAAAAAGTTGAGTCGATACAGAATGACTATAGCAATATAGTGGACTCTCCTCCTACTATGTACAAGGACAGATTTTTGTGTGATTATAAACTAATGAAACTATAATGATACACACTGTGGTCCATTTCTGTAATTACATCCTAATAAACCTTAAACATCGCCCCTTGAAATGCTTGGGAGAAAGGGGAAACTCTATTTGAGACCACTTACATCTAAGAGGGAGCAACTTACGTGGAGTCAATGCAGAAGAAAATAGCACTTTGTTTGGGTTAACATAAACAAAGCCAAAATGACAGGAATACTCAGACAATGGATACTTTTGGCCCCCCGGCCAGCTAACCAACGCTTCAGGGGCCACGATACTGCACGTCACCTTACCAGCTGTAAGAGGGGGCAGCGGACGTGACACAAAAAAACAAAACACTGACCAGCTTGGCTTGTTTCTCAGCCTTCTTTGCAGCTTTCTCTGCTTCCTTCTGCTGTTTCTTCAGAGCCTTCTTTGACTGGGCCTGCTGCTCCTCCTCCGTCGCCCTGGACAGGAAGCAGCACATAACATAAACATTTAAGTCAACTTCCACCTTCTATTTCTCCTGCATCCCAGAGGAAGTCGTTGACTGCCTGGGAAATTGAATTCCGAGTCTCGCCACCTCCAGCTTTAAGTCTCCACTACCTGTAAAGCCATTGTTTTACCCACAACAAAACAGCTGTAGTCTGTGTGAACAGAGGGCAGCTAAAAGCAGAGATGTTAAAAAACAAGATTAGCTAGATAAACACAGCAGTAGTCTGGTCCAATACTTTCTAACCCATTAGAGAATGTGACAAGAATACAGATTATCAGACTATACTAACACTTTGTCTAAAAGTTTAGGTGCCACACTGCACACAGCGACACAATGCCAAAGCTGATAAGCATGTCACATTTGCCTCCAGGTTCATTTCATTTTTATTTTAAAATTGGGTAATTTAGAAGCACTTTTTCAGAGACATACCGGTAAAATAAATATGCAGGTGAGACCACATAATATAATAATGTCGTATAGACACAGTTTGTCACTAAGGCTGGTATAAGGCTTCTCCGATTAAACTTCTGGTGAAGGAGTGAGGGCTCTTTGGTTTCCCAGTGACCAGCCGTCTAGACTCATGGGAAGCCTTCACGTAATATGGAAGCTCTTCCCATTTAGTCACAGGAAATAACACGGACCAACGGCCAATTACATACAGCAATAGAGCCTAAACAAGAACTAAATGTCACCACATAATGTTGTTCTATTCTTGACTTACAGAATATCAGATCCAGTTTTACACTTCCTCCATGACTTTAATCATTTTCAAAGCAGAAGGCAACCAATATTGGATTTTTAGAGGACAGAACAACAATAACTTGTAGCAGAGCAGAGCTGATTATCAACTGATCAGCTAATATCACATTAAAATAAACTGTCAGGGAATAACAAATTTGGTATTAGTTATAAGCTAAATGATAACTACTCTCAATATCCAAGTCATCCACAGCCCTGAGGGTCCTTTTTACGTTTTATATTCTGAGCATGTTTTTATATTGTACAAGCAAATATTTGTAAATTAATTAATAATTTTGAGTGTACAAAAACATATTGTGTGAAGTTTCTCTCTTGCACACAAATAAGCTGTGCACACAAGATCATGCTAGATATGCAAGGAATAAATCTGGAACTGCAGATTACACCAACATTTAAGCTACTATGTCAATTTTTATTTTTTATTTGGTTATTTTCCTTTCAGTTGTTTATTAGCCATTGGCCACAATTGTGCCAAATTCTGACAACATACAGTACTAGGCAAAGGTTTTAGTCATCATTGGTTTGTTGACTTGTCCTATCTTGCTATCAAGATTATAATAACCATTTACATGCACAAAAATTAAAAAAAAAAACTTTATGCTAAAAATCACAAAATTGAGATGGGCACGAAACTTGCTTGTTTGTCCACTTTTTTTGTAGGATTGTAAATATGTGCCGAGCACATAAAGATCAAAATGAAATGGCTTCAACAGGCATAAATCCATATTTAGTGTGACGTCCAGTTTTGCAGCAAGACGTGGCCCAAAATATAATTGATGTGTGTTGAATGAAACTGGTGCAAGTCAATAGATCTTATATTTTGTCCAAAATAGTTCAAATCATTTAAGTCCAAAAGGTGATAACAATACTAACAATTTACTGTGGAGAAAGTGAAATGTTTGTGTGTATTCTGCTTCTATTGTGATTAATGAATACATGTTTATGGTCTTTATAATCTGATAAAATAACAAAACCAAGAAGCTTAAAACATTTGCACAGTACTGTGCATAGTGTATAAAATGTGCTTTGCTGCTGATCAACGTGCCAAACCTCATCTGTATTTCCACTGACACCTAATAAACAAATAACATGCAGAAAAATGTGAATGAACCAGAAACTTTAGCATAAAATGGGAAATCAGAATGAATGAATGACATCTTGCCATTTATTTAAACCAAATACAAGGCATATTAAGGCTTGCACAGCCCCTGAAACAATATTTGGACATTTTAATCAATGACATTTGGCGTGCACTTGAAATACAAGCTGTGTTAACTGGATTATCAAGATGAACACTTGGCAAACTGGCTGGATTTGTCAAAAACATACATGCTTGCCCTTGGGCATGTGAGGTGCCGGGAAAGACTGCCAATAAACCTCGTTCAGTCCCCCGTCACACAAGTTCAGACAGCAACTTTGTGATTGTCCATTCTTAACAGCTACCATTATTTCACACAAGTACAAATAATTATACACTACAAAGATGAACATAATCAGCTTAACCCTTTTGCCCAAAGCTAAGAGCAGCTGAAATAAGTTGAGTGGTGTCTTGTTGGCATGTCAAACATCCAAAATCCTGTAATGACATGGTCGTTAAAAATTCACAAATCTTCACCAGCATGAAAATATCCATCATACAAGGACAATACATTTATGAAACATCAGGAAGAATGGCACAAAAAACAATGTTATCAGTTTCTGTGTGAGGTTTGGTAATCTAAAGTACACCAAGCAAGCAGAACCTGGAAAGGTTTTTCACGCGAGTGAAATTCACTCAAACATTATAACAGAACAATATTATACCATAAGGGTCTGATCGGATTGATTCTAATTTAGTGGAGTGATTGTTTTGTGTTTTACAGCTGGCACTGACTACATTGTTTGACATTTTAAATAGGGTGAAAAATTACTTTCTTTAAATAATAACAAAAATACTACAAGACTTTGAAAAATCTGTTGTGTCATCAAGTTTCCTTTTTTCAGGTAGCTAAAAACAAGATAAGATAAGATGCTTTATTTATATAGCACTTTACAACAACACCACACATTCCTTGTTTTCTGGTTCCAACTTTAAACGTGGCACAAAACCAGAGGGAAAACTGACAGAATGTGCTGCAGCAAGAAATGACACGTTAGTATTTGCAACAGTTTTAGGCGTTTAAAACTAGAACGGACATGCTGTACAAGTGTAAAATCTATAAAGAACTAATATCATTGTAAATACATTAAGGCACGTTTTATTTTAGTTGCACTAAACATCATGTCTGCATTGAGTTAATGATTTCATTCTTTTTGTTTTCTTCTCATCAACTACACTGCAATCTATCAATTTTTCGGGTGAAATAACATAAGAGACATTTAGGAGCCAATTAATCAAGAAATGACAGACATATAAATATAATTTAAGAGTCACAACGCAACCGGAACTGCATGTAAGTGAACCTCGTGGCTCGTGCTACGTTCTACTGCTACTTTTCAAACACTTTGCTGATATAAAAGCTTCTACATATTTGAAGTGTCAGATGATGCAACCTGCAGCATGTTCATGTAATGCTAGCGATCAGCTAGCGCTAATGAAGATGCGCACAGTTTGTACGTCTGCGATTCTACGAAACAAAAAAAAAAAAACATAACGCGCATAACTATCGCGCTCCTCTTACCCCTGCACTTCCTCTTTTGTCATGTCGAGCTATAATGTTGAAGAAACAGAGGGAAATATGTCACGGCCGTTTAGCAAACTGTCATCAGCTGTTCAGAGCATGGATGTGCACCGGAAAGTAGGACCGGTTTTGACCGAGCACCAAATACTGTATGTTAACAGGTCCGGATGGAAACATAACGGTAACTCTGTTCCGACTAAACAATGCTGGGCACAATAGTGTAGAAGAGGTAAATTTTGCTACGATTTATTTTAAAATATTGTGCGTATATGAAGCGCCTTAACATCGAACGTGCGACTTTGATATGTGTTTTTTCACATTATAAGGGACGGTTGGTGGAAAAACCCAGAAACACGTGAACACATGATTATAATACTGTTTCCAAGAATAACCACGTGTGGGTTGTTTTGCACGTCCACACGAAAAAAATAACACTCCATGATATGACTTTCACATCTCTGGTTGAGTGCATGCAGGTTTGCACTGACCTTCTCATGAATGGCTGTGCACAACAAATGACAGTGGGTTGAATACAGTGGGGGTCATCGAAGCTTTTCTCAGGCTGTTGACCACAGGAGCTCCTGATGCAGGAAACAGCCTTCCTGCTGCTCACTTTCCAACCCAAACAATGCATCCATTACTGGAGTAGGTCATTGCCCAAAAGGAACCACTGGTATTTGTGTGTCTCTCATCTGCAGTTTCCAATATCCCTTTAATATTATTTTCACACTTAGTAGTGCTTATATGTTCTCCCATAATAGAAATGCATGAACACGCATGACTCCTGGTTCCTAGACAGGACGATAATGGTCTCAAACGTCATATTGCATCTACACATCTTGGATGCACAATAGAAGGTCTATCACCCGTAGAGGCTATTTCCTGTCCATTTCAACAACTTTGGCCTTTAACCCAGTAAAGCAAACAAGCAACGCTTCACAAAAGCAAAATACACACACGAGTTTGTTGTAATTTCATTATTAAATGTCAGAGGGGTTAAGGAAACAAGGGAGGATTATTTCTTAATAAACTCCCATATGTTTACCATGATAGAAATCTGTAAATAATCTGTAAATAAGCAGTCTGTAATTAAGGCAGAGTTACTGAACAGCCCTCATCACATAGAGGGAACAAAAGCTTTAGTAATGAATGAAACCCCATCTTTCCTCAAGGGGGCCACAAGTACTTAAATCTGTGCACTAGAGGCAATTTAGTCCATTTGAATAAAAGCACATATCCTTCATAGTAATGACAGTGTCCTACATTTGCAACACACA
The DNA here is from genome assembly GCA_029823295.1 of Pseudamia nigra. NCBI lineage: Eukaryota > Metazoa > Chordata > Actinopteri > Kurtiformes > Apogonidae > Pseudamia > Pseudamia nigra. The sequence continues at coordinate 13,588 of JAQQAE010010242.1, forward strand.
GCTGACTGTACAATACAACCAGTATGCCTCCTCCTGCTCAAACCTCTTACCGAGAATGCTTTAGACTTTAAGATTTTATTGATTGCTCTTAAGGCTCTTTGTGACCTTAATGCCTGTCATAACGCTGACCTCTTAAGACAGACCAGTATGGGAGGTCTTTTTGTCTTTTCATATTGACTGAAAACTAAGTGGAACGGAGTATTTGTTAGGACCTGGAGGCTTTAAAAACAATCTGCCGAAGGAAATAAGTTCATCTGAGTCAGTGATCTCTTTCCCCTTTAAAATGAATCTGTCAAAGTGCCTTTTCTGACTTGATGTGTGCTTTTTCCTAACCTGAAAAACAAACAAAACCAAGACAAGTCACAAGAACTTCATCTCATTATACTCTTGCTATACCTCTATCTTAAACCTCCCTCCTTCTTCTTCTTCCTCCATCCTCCTTGTCTCTCCTCATCTCTCACCTCTCCAGTCACCTCACTGTATTGCAAGTGATTAGCAAATTTATATACTGTGATACTAACTTGCATCTTCCCCGGAGTTTTGTGCTTCCTCCCTCTGCCCCAGGTCTTTAGGTTGCTCGGTCTCCTGATGTCCTTGCTGTGTGTTTGC
>JAQQAE010010243.1:0-14195 GCA_029823295.1 Pseudamia nigra
GGGGGGGGGGAGTGTGTGTGTGTGTGTATTTTATGTGGGCAAGTTTGTCTGTCTTTTGTATTGATTGTCTTAATGTTCTTTGTAAGGACTACAGATAGAAATAAGCATTCCTGCTACATCTGGTGCTCACATTTTTTATTCTTATGAATAACTTATGCATGTGCACCTTGTGTTCTGTATAGCAAATTAAATACATAAACTTAGAATAAAAATAAAGAAAAACTGTGCAAAGAGAATTAAGTATATACTGTGGAAAGCATATACATTACCTTAAGCTACATTTCATCACTGTAGTTCACAATATTTAGTGCAAAACATAGGGGTGTAGATTGTCTTGAAAATGTCTGCGCATTGATGTCCACAGGATCCAGCGTGCCTGGCGTGCCAACATGTCCCGCAGAGGAAACTCGCAAGTGCGCGATGAAAACTATATCCACCAGTGTGAGATGGTGCTGTCGGAGAGTTTCCAAGACCCAGTAATGAGCACCAATATGACCCAGGTAGGACCACAAAACAAAACCAGATCACACAGACAGCCATATGGTGCAACATAAGATCGAGACAGGCGGCACGACGGAATCTGCCACTTGTGTGAGTTATCCGCCATGACCTGTTGTGTAGCGTTTCTGTGGAGGGTAGAAAAAGAAATGGGTGAGTTGATGCATGAATGAGACGATTACAAAGGTGGGGGAGACGAGGGAGGGGTGTTTACCTCTAGTGTCATCTGGGGGACTGCGGGGGTCGAATTGGTGGAGGTGAAAGGGATGCCAGTTGGCGCTGTGCCCAGATCTGTAATTAGCCGTTAATTAGGTAAATTTTCAAAGCTAGTTGATTGATTAATGAAGTGCCTCTGCCCTTGTCCTCCCCCGCTTCAACCCCCTTCACAGTCTTCCTTCTCCCTGGGGAATGTGGAGGAGAATTAAACAGTGCTCATCGGGCATGGCAGTCAAACAAAAGCCAAAAAAGTCTGTATGAGCAGTGGACAAACAGTGAAAAGCAGATAAACAGTGAGAAGACAGGGAGGGGGAGATGAACAAAGTCGGGAAATGGTAGAGGCAAAGATAAGCAGATAAATGCAGAGATGTCTTTAGATCGCCTCAGGTTCAAAATGACAGACACACACACTGCACTGCTGCTTTCTCAGTCTGTGTTGGCTTTCGCACTGTTCTCACACTGAGACACACAAGCTACTCGCACACGCCTGCCCACGCTCTTAGCCCAGACTCAGCACAGAAAAATATGATGTCATGTCTGCATAGTCACTCGTGTGTGTGTGGGAGGCCCTTTTTTCCCCCACTCTCTTTTTTAACCAGTGTTAGAGGAAAGCAAGATTCCCTCAGCAAACAGATGGGCTGCTGTCCTGGTGGGATTGTGTATGTGTGTGTGAATGTGTACGTTTTGCAGGTTGTTTGTTCTGCTTGAAAGAGTTTGTTGTTCATTAGTGCATTAGTGCAGTGTATTATTGGAGAAGTAAATGTCATCTTCATTACAAAGTTACTGTAAGTTAAAAACCAAATTGACAAACAATTCCTCCTACTCCATCTTGTATCCTTGGTTCGTTACATCTGTTACTTTTATTAGACACATGTTAGATATGTTTTATTCATTCCTACCATCTTCATCATGAAAGGTAGTACACCTATTTTTATAACATCAAATAACTTTAAGATGAAAGAAATCTGCATACCCAAAAAGATACAAATCACCTTTGGGAAGAATGTATTGGATATTCATCTTGACTTTTCAGGTGCTAGTCAGAGTATCCAGAAATTGACTGCTTTATAGTGACTTAAGCATGAGCAAAAGTGGTTGACAATAATTAATGGAGAGGGGGTGAATGTATGAGGTATAAAAACAAGACTAATGCTGTATTACAATGTTTTTGAACATTAACATTTTTCAGTGTCTTTCTGCTGCAGTCTCCTCGCCTTCTGCATCAACACACTGCTGCATTCAGGTCTTCCACTGATCAAAGCAGTGCAGTAGGTCTTCTTCAGACAGGTGTCTCAGAACCTCTGTTGTTCTTTATTTAAATTCTGAAACTGACTCAAAACGTGTTCCCTTGACACAGATTTGATCTTAGGAAAAAGGAAAAAGTCACATGGCGCTAGATCAGGTAAATAGGGAGGGTGACCAAGCACCATGACTCATTTTTGGGTCTGAATCTGCTTTACTGAGAATGTACTGTGAGCTGGATTGTTGTCTTGATGAAGAATGAAACCATTTTTCAACAATTATTGTCTCTTTCTTTGGACTTTCAAGCAATTTGTTAAATTTGTGGAATGTTTTCAAAACTTTTTGGTGTGTGTGGATGTCCAGAACGTTAATCATCTTGGACATCCTCTCTGACTTCACTAATCCTTTGCCATTCAGATACATGTGTACATGACATACAGTGTCCTCCATATACCTCAGTTAATCAGCAAAAAGATTTGGCTGCTGTTTTGTTAATTTTTACCATAAACTTCAAGTTAATGCATTGCTTATCTTTTAATCTAATCATTTTCCAGTGCCTGAGTAAAAACACGTGCTTCAGTCAGTCGCTAACATGCATTGGAAGTTTATAGCAGTTGTGTGTGAATACCCAACATTCAGAGTGACGGTGAACCATGTGGTTTTATGATTTTAGGCACAGTCTCATTATTGAATAGCCATACTTCATATGTCAAACAGGCTAAATGAGTTGAACTGATGCAGGTTAAGCTACACGGTGCTAATCTACTGAAAGACAATGCAACTTAGCCACATACTGTATCTTCTAATCTAAGCCAAATCCTGTTATATCCAGAAGCAGTAGACAGTCATTCATTACACCTGTTGATCCATTTTCGATCAATTTTTGATTTTATTTCATCTTATTCATGGACAGTCATATCATGTTAACCATTTGGATCAATTTCAGGCTTATTTGAAAGTTATAGAAACAAGGGGCCATCACACTTTGGTCTATGATAGTCATATGGCATCTTGCTCATACGGCACAATAATGTCATCTACAAATCTGGACTTCAGCATAGAGGAAAGAAAGTATTATCTTGCTCCATTGACTAAAAGTGATATTTGTTTGTTAAATGGCCTCTATCCTACATTTGGCAGGATTGCAAATGAGCAGTTTAATGTTTCTGTAGCAAATTAATCAAGTTTTTCTAGGAGTAAGGAGTTGCTCAAACTTGCACTATTTCTGGCTTCTGGTGCATTTTGGACTTTGTTAGTCCTCACATCTGACCTCATGTCTTCCAGGTGATGGATTCCAGTCTCATACAGCATAAAACCAGATTATGGTCAGGTATTGGAATGATCATGAAACAAAAGTAATCATTGATCATGCCCATCATCAAATTCATGCACAAACAGTGTACTGTACTTTGCTATAACTATACTACCTAAAAGTCATGGCATCACCTCTTATACATTGTATTGCATTTTACCTCAAATTACTGCAGTACTTTTCAGTTTTCCAACTGCCTCACTTTTCCTCTATTTTTTGCGAGGTAGTGTATTGCTGGACAGGCACTGCTGTATTCCAGTTCAACTCCTTTACCCTCTTCCCTCCCTTGCATCATTCCTCCTGCTGCAAACTCTCTCCACAACCCATCCTCCCTCTCATGCTCTCTTTTGCTTTCTTCCTCCTTTCGTCTGTCGTCATTCACACTGTATCACTCTCCTGTGGTTGTTTTGCTCGCTGAAGGACAGACATTCATCAGAGTAAGTCCAGGACACCACAGTATATCTGTAATGTGTGTGGGTGTGCTCATATGAGCTCATGTGGACTCGAAGGACCTTGGTGCTACCCTGTAGGGAGGTGGAGAGGTTGGGGGAGAAGGGGTGGGGGGGCTTCAAACATACATCATGCATATTTCATGGAACTCTGATATTGAACACCACACATACACAAACACACAGGCATTAGTAAGACACTGCAGCACCCTTTGAGGGTATTCTCCCTCATCTACTCCAGCATTGAAAAATATCCTCAATCCACACTCTGCTTATGTCAGTGTCAAGTTGTCTCTGTCTTCCATGTTTTGCAGGTGCAGTGTATGTCCAACGATTGTAGTCTCAAGCCTATCGTAACCTAAGGCCCAAATGTTTTATGTATACACCTAGGGGCCAGGCCCTACATATCCCGGTCTGCTCATTCCCGGCCTGTTGATAATAAATCAATAGGTCTGACTCCTCTAGACATGCCACTGCCATGTATGAGTTGACCTGTGGAGGGGGGAGGGACGCTATGTAGGCAACTGTGATTGGGATAAGGTGAGGTATTGTGTCAGAAAAACAAGGTGGATGTGATTTACACCCAGTTGTAGAAGACCAACTGCTGTTTGTTATATGGACCTAAGTGAAACGCATTAGGCAGAGGCTTTTCTAAATATGCAGCTAGTGATGTGATGTTGTCCATTTTATTTTAAACCATAATCTCTAACCCTAACCCTGACCTAACCACACATTATTTTTGTGTCTAATCCTAGAAATATGGTGGCTCAATTACAAAAAAAAAAATTGGTGGCTGGAAACTAGACAAAAATATTATCTAGACCACATGCATGATTCAAATTCTCTCTCATGTGAGCATTCATTTATACGAGCACCACTGATTGTGGCTAATCCATTACTTGAGGTGTACAATTCATATACTTGAGCTGGACTAATGCATGACCTACAGTATGAGGTACTGTATTAATACATGCTTTATTGTGAATTCAGGATGCTCACTGTGCACTAATTTTGAATTTACTGTGGTATTATGTGAGTACTTCACAATTACTTCATCACTGGTTAAGGGATAGGAATTTGTGATTTAATATATGCATGCATGTTTCATATGGATGCATATAATCAGTTCCCCTATAACATTCTTCACAGTCTAATATTTCAAAACCTATGAAGCATTTTTACATTTAAGCTGGTACTGTTTTACATATACTTGAGTATTTTTTAAATGTACTTCTGAGAGTAGTTGTTTTGCAGAATAGTTTTCGCTTTTACTCGGTTACATTTCTGACAGAAAAAAAATAAAAACTTCTGCACAGTTACATTTAACTCCTGCTTAGTACAGTATGTAGGGGTAAAAACAAAAGTCAATTAAACAAAAAAAGAACAAAATAATTAAGTAAATTAACAAAATGAATAAACTAAGCAAGAAAATAATCAGAAAAGTACAAAAAGATCACTCTGGACAAAATAAGCAATAGAATGAATAAAGCAAAATTACAAAGGGCAAATGAGGCTAAAAATAAATAAATTCAAGAAAATTAACAAAATGAAATAATAGTAGATTATAAATATACAATAAAGAAGAAAATAATGAAGTAAATAAACAAAATTTTACAATATTATTAAGAAATTGAGCAAAAGATCAACAAAATAAGCCACAAAAATGATCAAAACAATCAAGGGAATCAACAAAAATGAACAAAATATCTGTTCAATTGCAATATATTATGCTGTAATAAATTCTATGTTATGAAGTTACTCACTACTTCAGTAGTTTTTATGTGGGATACTTTTTTATTCCTACTCAATTCAGTCTAAGTCTGCATGTAGACATTCCAAAAATATAAACTAAGCTCCTGGATGCTACGTGAGCTTTGAAAAACTGTAAAGTCTCAGTGTAATGTATAACAAAATACCTTCAAAAATGTTGAATTCATAACATGGTGTAAAATATAATGTTTGTCAAATTGTGTAGGTATGTAGCACTTTTAGCAGTACCCAATTATGTTCCTAACTTTCCTCCAGGCTAAATGTAATATTTCACATGTCCTTTTATCCAGCTGAATTTGAGGAACACATCTCATAACTGATGGGCTGGAGTTTGGAATGCAGATGAGCCACAGCTGAGTGCCCAGAGCTGTGAAGTCTAATAGATAGAGATATTATGGACAGGGGGAGGATTTCAGTGGTGCATTTTATTAAAATAAATGAAGATTATTTTTAGACAGCTTGCGCAGTTTGCTCTGTGTTTAGCTTTGAAACTATGCTCTTTTATGGTGTAATGTGAATATGTGCAGTGACTGTGTTGCTTACAGTAAGTGGCTCCCCATGATTCATATCTGAGTTGGCCTTGTGGGATGGTTTGGGTAGTTACAATATATTCAGGAGGCACAAATCAATGATCAAAGCCAAAGTGCTGGAGCTTCAGGACTCGTCCTAACATTTCACAGACACTAATGTTACTATGTGGCTGCTTGATCAGTAAAGAAATGATTTCAGTGATAGAAGGCTGGGAGGAGAAAAAGGACTGTCAGTAACCCATAGAAAAAATGGAGGAAATGGAGATTAGACACATTAGAGATGCTTAAATAAATCTACTAATGCAAGTTTGTGGCTGTTTGTTTGCAAAGTGTGATTGCGGACATCGATCTGTTCCGTCTCTGTGACATGTTTGCACTTTTCTCTGTTTCTTTTGCTGGTATCGGGCAAAGGAAAAGTGTTAGTGTAAGCATTCCTGCAGCTTGCGTGGGAGATCATTCTCTCATCCCTCACCGCCAAGAATCTCACAAAGCAAAGTGATGGCTTCATCCATGCCTCCACCTCTTACCCCCCCTTAATCCTCTTTTTCCAGCTTCATTCTATGTCATCCTTCGCTTTCACTCCAACAGCCTTTTGATGCGCACTGGCATGAACACACATCAACGTACACCAAACACGCACCAGCCCAACGCTCCCGTAGACAGATGCTAACAGATTACTTGTTTTATTGGTGTCAGTTGGTGTCTCATTTGAAATTAATTTATATACCTCAAGCCTGGAGTTGACATTAATCGGGCTTAACTCATTTAATAGCCATGACATTTTCCTATTAGCTTATTTACTGTCAAAACAGGCCCAAGCTGAGCTGGCTTCCTGAGAGACTGTAACTCTCAGATTTGTATCTGTTTAGGGTGGAATATGTGATTGCTTCTGCAAAACATAAACTCAAGAGAAATACCCATACAGTTACAAAAATGTGCATTTAAGTTTACATCAATTATTTGTAAAAACACGTTTACTGTTTGCTGCCAGCTGCTGTGACCTTTGCACACCTCAACTTGAGATTTACAGCATTTTTGAAGTATTTTATTTCTTATTCTTCACTTATCTCTTTGTTATTGAACATGCACCTGGTTTAATGTGCTTTCTTAATGCAAACCAAATCAGAAATGGGTACTACTCAATAAAGTGTTATTGTCACATGCACAGTAAGGAAATTTGTTTCCCGACACAATGAAATTCTTTCTTTGCTGTCTACAATGAATGCCAAATGGAGTCAAGAAGTATAAAATATATTAATAATACACACAAATAAACTATATACACAAATAAAAAAAACTGAAGCAGATATACGTATAACTATGTAAGGTATGTATATGTGTGCAAATTATTGTTATTTGCTCTACAAATTATTGTGCAACATCAGCTGAATGTGCAGTAGTGTAAAACTGTAAACAGTTACATAAGTTCAGCTAAATGAGGTACTAGATCTCAAGAGGTTCTAAACTCCTGTCAGCTCTTTGGGAGTCTGATGGCAGTGGGGAAGAAAGAGTTTTTTAATCTTTAACTCCTGCTGTTCACACTTCTATACCTCCGGCCTGAGGGCAGAAGCGTGAACTGTGGGTGGGTGGGGTCCTTGAGGATGGAGGCAGCACTCCTGTGGACTCTGCAGCAGTAGATGCTCTGCAGAGAGGGCAGGGGAGTCACCTCCTCAGCAGTCTTCACCACTCTCTGTAGCCATTTGCGGTCCGTAGCAGTAGTGCTGCCGTACCTCACGGTGATGCAGCTGGTTAAGATGCTCTCAGCAATGCAGCTGTAGAAGTTGCTGAGGATCTTACCAAACCAAACATCCTCAGCCTCCTCAGAAAGTCATCATAACCAGCTGTGTAGTTAGAAACGTCCAAGTGAGGTCCTCACTAATGTGGACGCCCAGATATTTAAAGCTGTTCACTGTCTCCACTCCAAGCTCCTGAATGAACAGTGGCCGATCAGGTCTCATCTCCCTCTTCATGTCCACCACTATCTCTTTGGTCTTTTGTCTCAAGTACATTTACTCAGTTACATGTACTTGAGAAATATTTTCCAAACAAATTTTCTTCTGACAACAGTTGTTTTACAGAATACTTTTTACTCTTAGTTAAATTTGTCATGGGAAAAAATGTACTTCTACTCATTTGCATGTAAAATGTAACAAGAAAATGCATGAGATCTAGTGAAAGAGCACAAAATGAATAAAAGAATCTTCTAAATTAACAAAAAAGGAACAAAATCAACTCAAATCAACAAAAGTCAACATAATATTTGAAATATATGAAATAAAATGAATAATTAAAATTCGACAAAATACACAACAAACAAGAAACAGTTAAAAAAAGAATAATCAAGTAAATTAGGAAAAATGTACAACACAACCAGTGAAACTGACAAACATTAACCAATACACAACAAAATGAGCAGTTTGTTTTACCTGTTTTATGCATGAAAATAAAAGCACGAATAACATATGCAAACTTACTTTAATGAAAAAATAAATGTAAAAAGTATACCATGCAGTTGAGTGGAATAAAACGAAACTCTAAATAAAACTAAAGTGCACTCAATGAGATGCTGACCCATGCCGGATGCTTGCCTCAACCTTGCACACATTTAATCTGACCTAACAATGCGAGAGAGGGCTAAGAGACCTTTCAAACCAACAAAAGTTTGTGAAAATTGAACAAGCGGATGCTCAAATACAGCTTAAAGCAAGTTTGACCTTAGCCCTGTGATCTGTGACCTTTTGACCCCAAAATGAATGGTTGACCAGAGTAGATCATCTATTCATTTTGGGTAGGTCAAGGTCCACATCACCAAGGAGTATGGTCCTTCTAGAACTTATTATTGTTAAGTTATGGTGCAAACATAGGTATAGACAGACGGACGACACCGACCGCCCTACCCACAGCTCATTGGCATGTGTAACTAGAAGGCACTCAGAAAGCACAGACCTACACCAGGGCAGCTCAGTTTCTCTTCATAGTGAAAACCTACCATTATCATTTGAACCTACGCTCATTTCCCCAATAATGTTATTGCACCTAAAAGAAATATTCTAGAACGTAATTTGACCCTCATTATTGGATTTTTTTGATCATTAAAACTTACCATTAGCATTTGGAATCATATACATATCATTAATAGTTCAATAGTTATTCACCAAAAATAATATTTCCATAATAGTGGTTTACATCTGTAAATGTTGAAGACACGTCAAATCTATAGGCACATTACTGAATCAGCAAAGTTTCCATTATGATTTGGTGTCAGTTGCATGTCTATAACTTCCTTACAGTAGCTGGTTTTCCTCAACCTCTGTAAATATATGCATTCACTGTATCCAGAATATTGCCCATATCTGGATCAAGCTTTGTGATTTTGTAGAATGTAATATGGTGTTATGCTATGTTCACAATGGTGAAGAATCCTTAAAAAAAAATTTGAATCCTTCTGCCATTTCTGACCCACGCAGAAAATTTCATCTACATCTGTTCATAACTTTTTGAGTTACGTTGTGAACAAACAAACTAATGTCATCAAAAACACAACCTCTTGGCAGAGGCAATAAATTATGTTAAAAATGGTTTCATAGCTTGCAGTGTCCTGGGGTCAAATCCAACTCGCAGCCCTCCACTGCATGTCACTCCCCACTCCCATGTTTCCTTTCTCGATACTATCTATCAGGTCCATCACCAAGCTCCTATTAACCTGGAACCCAATAAGAGACTCGGACACAGGGTATAATCAAACTGGCTCTTTGCAAAGGGAAGAAAGTAGGAGCTTGGTATCCATCGGTCTTTCTTCGAAGCTTCCTCCTTCGCTCAGATGTTTTATTAGAATACACCAGAAGGCGTAGTCATTTGTCACATGTTACAGTATTTCATGAATTATTCAACATTAGAGCAATGTAGATTCTATCTAGACACATTAAGCAGATTCACATGACATGGGTTCACATCTGTAAGGGCAGCTTACAGTAGTTGAGACAAAACAGTGTGTGTGTGTGCAAAGATCACTTCTCAGTGGAAGAGCACAGCATTCACACAGCAAAGGCACAAGAGTGAAAATGAATCATTTAGCATATAAAGGCACACGAGGCTTAATATATGTTCATTGAGGAAAATGGTAACACATGTTTTCTTAACTCTAACACTATCATTATCAGTGAAGGCTTAAAAAGCACAAAAATAGATCTTAGGAAAAAAATGGCTTCATAAAACAAACAACAGTAAAAGAATAAAACTGACAAAAACCTCCACAGAGACTTTAGAAGAGGAATTGTACAGGGTGTAAAAAATTATGAACTGCAATTAATTTTACATGCAGATAAAGTGTAACATCACCCAGTTGGCAGCAGAGCATATTCACTTTATTCCTTCAGAAGCTAAAATACTACTTTTTTAGGACTAGCTGATTACAGAAAGAGGTCAAGTCCCGCTGTTTAACTTTTGTGATCTTGACACAAATTTTACCAGTGCTTCACAGATTGTTTTTGTCGTTCAGTGTGAGGCTGTGAAACAAGCAGATAAAAGAAAATGACTGGAGACTCTCAAAGACGACAGAAAATGAGTTCACTGTTCAGAGACGGTAAATTCAAATACACGTACATGTATAAAAGCTAAACCAAGGCAATCAGGAAAAGTCATTTAGTTGGTTTTGAGGCTCTCCACATTAATTTTGCATTCCTTTGGCATAGGTAATCCCCAGACCTTATAATAAGAGTGAAACCCCTGGCAAGAATCATGACTAAACATTTGAATTTCCACATACACACATGATTGTGGGGGCTGGTGGCGCTGCAGGTCCTGTGTGAATGTTTTTAACAGTATATGTTGGTGTTTTGATTTGCTGCTGCTGCTCACACCTTTTTCCCTGTGTTTCAGAAAGTCCTGTCTACCCCTCCCTCCTGTGCTCATTCCACACACCTGCTCCCTCTCCTCCCTGGGCTTCCCACCTGTGTCTCATCTCCTGATTAGTTCCTTGTGTTTTATAAGCAGCAGTGAGTCCCTCTGTCCAGTGTGTGTTTGTTGAGTCTGTGTCCTAGTGAGACTCTTCGTCCAAGCCTTCGATCTGTTCTGTGTGAGTTTTCCCCAGCCCTGCTCCGTGTCTGTTCCTGTTCCTTTTCTGTACTCGTCTGACTTCCCGATCTATTGACCTATCGCCTGTTTTTGGATTATCTGCCTGCTCGGTTTCCTGACTCTGGACTGTCCTTGGATCTTCTGTCTGCCCGGCTCCTTTACCCTTCGTCTGCTCTTTGACCTGCCAGTTTGCTTAGCCCTCGCCGTATCTCTGCCTAGTGCAAGAGTATTAATTTATTATTGTTATTATTATAATAAACTCTGCTTAAACCAACTGAGCTCTGAGTCTGGCGAATAAGTCTGGGTCTGTCTGCCTGCCAACTTAGTCGTGACAATGATTTTCAGTCACTAAAAAGCCCTCTTTTCCTGCTTCAACACATACCCTTTGCAGCAGGTGTTTTATTTTATTCAAATCAGACTTAAGAATGGCAAAATATAACATGATCTCCCTGTTATTATTTAAGACATGGTCATTATTTCAAGATCTTTTAGTTTTTGGTATGAGACATTCCACACAGATCATTCAAGCATGCACACAGTCTTATAGCCATTGATTTTGCAAAAGGCCAGTGGGCAGATATTTTAGACATTTATCATGGCTATACGGTACACCGAGAACAGATAGGGAGCTGATGTCTCTGAAACACGGAGGGGGGGACGATGGATGTTCTAAAAAAAGCTTAAAGCAGAAGATGAGGAAATGTGGAGGAGACGTAGCGATTCTGAACTTATTAAGTAATTAATAACCCCACATTTGTGAGGCAGGGAGATGAAACGTATCCTCAAGATCGGATGTCAGAGTCCTCCGTTTCTTCTCTATTGATAGAAAGATGCCCATGCTGGCTCATATACACAAACATAAACACACCATCAGCCTTCAGTTACACATTACGACCATCTTATGACCCCTCCTAAAAAAAATCAATGGAAGCCGTTACAGAAATGGAGAAGAGCTGATAAATGAAAAGGTGCAGAGGGCAAGACAGATCTTGATCAAGACATGGGGGAAAGACAGGATGAATGGGGACTGAAAATGGAGTATACATTTTATCTCTTTATTTAGTGAGTGCACTTCTCACGTTATGACATTTACTGTTTTTTAGCACTGGATCTTGACTTGATTAGATATTTACAACTGACTGTGTGTGGCATTTTGATGAGAGCCATAGTTTACAGCTGGTGTAGGGGGATTTGATCAGATGCAGTGTCTTGCTGCATACCTTCCCCTGAGTTTTTAATTGGTTATTTATCTAGAAAATATGCCATTTAGTTGACATTACTTAAACTAAACAAGCATCGAGCAGCATGTCTGCACACATATGGTCTTAAACAGACATGGATGTAAGGCGAATATTTCATACACAGACTGTAACACATAAATCTGCTAGATGCATTCCCAACCATCTGCAGCCATAATAACAATCTGGTACCTAAGGCTATATTCTCGACTGTTCTATTATAGCACACTTCTCACTGCACCTGAAGCTACCATAAACCTCTTGCTTCAGTATCTGCTTTACTTGCTTTTCCTTTAGCCTGTAGCTTTTCCCTCCTTATTCCAGCTAGTGGTGCTTGCACTGTTGTTATAGTTTCCCCATACTTTACTCCATCCCTCTTACATATAGAGCTTTTTCCCTTTTTCAGCCCTTTTCATACGCAGAGAGACTCAGTCCTCATGGCCAGTGAGTCTGCTGTAATAAGATCCATGGAGGAGAGATGAGTAGCACGAAGAACAGAGAACAACATCATGTAGGAGAAGAGCTGATCTCCTCTTTGACTTCAAAATACTTTACCCCTTTCTTACTCCAGCTCTACTCAACCTCTTCACTCCCCTTACTCCAGCATTTCACCCTCCCCCTTCTCTGTTCATCAGCCAGATACCATTACTGCCCATTATCTAGATCAGAGGCATTATAATCCTCTTCTGACAACATCCCGCTGTGTGCACAATTGGTGGTGAGAAGGGGCAGCAGGAAGAATATTAACAGAAACTAGTTGCTGTCATTGGAAAGAGAAGGTGTTGGGAAGTCAAAGGCATGCATAAGTAAGAGAAGTCCTGGCTGAGAGTTACTGTACATGTTTTATATCATATGGTGTGCAGCACTAGTCTGTATGGTACTCTCTACTCCTCTTTTTAAATATCCCATATACATCTATCTGCACAGTTTATATGTGTATAATAAAACTTATGTAACCGCTTTGACACAATGAAGCATGCTCACTTTTTTTTTTCCTTTGTGAAATCTAATATGCTCTGATTTTGCTGTGATTTCACTGGTTGAACTGCATGTCAATTCCAAGGTTACCAGGCCTCAAATTCTGACACAAGGCTGCTGTAGACATCTAGTCTTACATTCCATACAGTCATATAGTTCCTATTCAGTTAATTTTTTCAGTTCAATTATATTTCTATAATGGATCCAATCCAAGATTATCTCAAGGTGCTTCACAAGTTGAAGCTGAAAAAACGATACAGAGAGAGAACCCAACAGAACTTCTGAGAGCAAGCTTAGGGTGATGGGTGAAGAAAAACCTCCTTTAACAGAACAGAAAAACCTTCACCAGAACCTTGCCCAGGGTAGGTGGCCACCGGCCTCAACTGCTTGGAGTTTAAATAAAGCTGTGGATCTCAAAAGTCTACACACCACTGTTCAAATACCAGGTTTTTGTGAGGTAAAAAGGTGGCACTAGGATAAAATAAATTCACAACTTTTTCTACCTTTAATGTTACCTATGACCTCTACAACACCATTGAAAAACAAACTGAAATCTTTCAGGGAGGTGAATTAAAAATAAACTAAAAATAACTGAGATAATGAGGTTGCACAAGTGTGCACACCCTCTTACATCTGGGGATGTGGCAGTGTTGGGATTTAGCCAGTTGCATTCAAACTCATGTTAACTGGAGTCAGCACACACCTGTCACCATTTAAAGTGCCTTTGATTAATCTCAAATAAAGTTCAGCTGTTGTCGTGGGCTTTTCCTGACATTTTTGTAGCCACATCTTCCAGCAGAAGCCATGGTCTGCAGAGAGCTTCCAAAGCATCAAAGGGATCTCATTGTTCAAAGATATCAGTCAGGTGATGGGTACAAAAGAATTTCCA
>JAQQAE010010244.1:0-14195 GCA_029823295.1 Pseudamia nigra
ATTACAGTAATCCAGCCGTGATGAAATAAAGGCATGGATCACTGTTTCAAAATGCTGCTTTGAGAGAAAGGGTTTCAAAGTTATCAAAGCGTTTCCAAGTATCCAGAATTGGAGTGAGAAGTATGGATAACATTTTAGAAGTCAGTCATAGGGGGCTGATTTTGACTTCAACTGTATATTTTGTCATATTCCATTACATCAGATGAGTCCAGCAATGTTCTAAAAACTGAAGCATTTTGGGTACCTGCGTGTGCATTTCCTTAGAATGAAGTTGTATAATCAGACTGTGCGCCACCAAACCTATGCAAATAAGGCTACGTACTTGTTTGTAAACCTGAATTCTGTTCTGCCAGCAATGGTGATGGAAACAATTCACATGATCCTACTCGACCTCGCAGCTACTCCAACTATCATCTACTACAATGTGTTTTATTACTGGTTTAATGATGTCACTTTTTCTGCTAAAAGGTGTCCATTACATAAATGCACCATTAAAACACTTCTTCCTGCTTAGTATGTTCATATTTACTAATGCCCACCTCTCTTCCAGTTTAGCTTGTATTAGGAGTTTTATACCGTGACAGTTTTATTAAAGTGGTGTTTAGTGGCCTGTGATCAAAATGACATGTTTAACAGCCTGTTGACAATATCATTTTTGTAGTTTTTGTAGATTTATTTGTAGAATTATTTTAATCATTGGCGTTTTTAAGAAAATACCACCAAAGATAACCACTATATTTAAAAAATGGGTAAAAGTTATTGGAACATAAACTAGGTCACAAGAAAAATCCTCACATGCATCACTGGCCTCCTCATCCTATGGAGGAAACACTCCATCCTCTATCTTTCTGTTTATTTAGCTGAAGTAATGGGTTTTGTTTGTGCAGTTGCTCTAACAATCATTTCTAAACAAGGACACCATCTGCCTCCATCCAACACCGGTCCACATTCAAATTGTCAGCAAGACTGGAAAACGAAGCCCAGACAAATGGCAAAAACAGCTGCATGTGTACAAAATAAAATGGAGAAAGTGCAGTTCTAATTAATCCCAGTGGTGTGAAAAGTGTTATAAATAAAAACGGTGCCAGTGATTTATTTTTTTAATAAGCTCTCACCCTTATTTTTAAAAAAGAATTATTTTATATATTAGTAAAACTGCTGACAGTTTATCTCCCTCTTTTTTGGTGTCCTACAGAACATGTCTACCGGCTCCCATGTTCTCCAGGAATGATGTCAGCATTTGGAGTATCTTGAAAAAGTGCATTGGCATGGTGAGAACAGACAGGTCCTGTCAAACAGATGAGAAAAATGTGTGCTTGGAGTTTTTCTGGATGCATCCACTGCTTTTGGTTGTCAAATATCATTGTGACTTAACAAAATACTAATATTTGGCCATAGTTACTTATAAAGAGTGAACTACTGTACGTGAACAGATGATGTTGCATGAGTAGTGAATGTCTGTGGATGAACATCATAGTTCTTGGTTCATACTGTAGACCATGTCTCAAATACATTTTTTAAGAAGGGAGATGACTAGATGTTTCATTCCTTCATTGTAGTGACATTGTAGGGGATTGTCATTATTAGCAGTGTCTGGATCCTATGGGGCCAAATCTATTTTCCAGCTCCTGTCTGGATTTAGTTACATTTACTAATGTTTGAATCCCAATTAAATGTGGCTCATCACTTATGCATGTACAGTACAGTTGGTAGGTGTTTGCACATTTTTGTCTGCTTACATGCAACAGTTTAGTCACTGTTATTTACATGCTCATGAACAGTGACTGTTGGCTTTATTTAAGTGTGTATATATTAGATGTATTAAGGTTTTTTCTTTTAACTTTATCAGTGCCCTAATAACAAGATAACTTCCACTGCAGTTATACAATTTAAAATGTAAATCATTTCTTTTGATTTATCCCACTGTTACTCAGGAGTTGTCAAAGATCGCCATGCCTGTGATATTTAATGAACCCCTGAGCTTCCTCCAGAGGCTAACAGAATACATGGAGCACACCTACCTCATCCACCAGGCCAATGCCACAACAGACTCAATCGAGAGGATGAAGGTACCACCACAATTAAAAGTTGATAAATAATTACTAAGTGGTGTGTAATCATGTTTCTAATCTAAGTGAACTTTGAGCATCTACGTAAGTAAGTAGTTTCGTTACCAAGTTTTCAATTTAAGTTGTGAAAAAGTCTTCATTTTATAAATTACTTATTTTAACACCATTTGTTAAACAATGCATATGTAATGGTATTATGATGTCTGCAGTGTGTTGCAGCATTTGCTGTGTCAGCTGTAGCATCACAGTGGGAGAGGACTGGGAAGCCTTTCAACCCATTGCTTGGGGAAACCTATGAGCTCATCAGGTGGGACAGTAGCCTGCATACAGTCTCATTTAAAAGCACAAATGTTTTACCAATTCAACATTTGGACCAAGCCTAAGAAGTAGGTAGTGGTGTTAAACCGAGACCAAGTCATGAGCAAGAACAGCGTAACGCAAGACCAAGACAAGACTTTAGGGGTCAAGGCTGATACAGACTGGATACAAAGCAAAGGAATAATGGACACCAAGTTTTTCAAGTATTATACAGTAGACTGATAAGATTGAGGGGATGATATAATTTCCTTTACAAAGGACTAGTAGAATGAGGCAGCCTTCTGAAAGTCAAATTAAGGAATGGCAAAATGTTTCACTATAGCCCTCTTCACAGAGACTGTCCTGTTTATTTTATTTATTCTTTCCTCTGTTTCATGGCTGGTGACATTCACCTTTTAAGACGCATTCCCTCACCTAATATGTTAGTGTAGACTATACAGTTGAGTTATTGACAAAAAAGTACAGAACAGACGAACCAGATTCTACAGTGAGGTCCGATTCACTGCTTCTTCTTTTACAGTCTTAGGACACAGACACCCACTCCCCGAAAAGCCTTCTTGCTGGTCTAGAGCAGGCAGGTTATCATACCAGAAGTAGAGAGTATGAATAACAATGAGAGGGACAGACAGAAACAGGGCATTGTATATGCAGTGTACACTACCAGTCAAAAGTTTTAGAACACCCCAATTTTCTACTTTTTCTTGAAATTCAAGCCGTTCAAGTTCAGTGAATAGCTTGAAATGATACAAAGGTAAGTGCTGAACTGCCAGAGGTTAAAAAAAACATGTTAAGACAAATTTTGATAGCAACACAATGCTTTCTGCAGTACAATACTGTTCAAATAATGGTATGGTACCACAGTGTGTTCCAACACTGCTTTTATGTAGACAGAGGCGAGCAAACTTAGGACACGTAGGCATTGGTTGAACCAACTTTCAAGGCTGATCAACCTTAATTGGTGCAGAACAGCTTTGAGTTGTTAACCCTTGTCTTGTTCCTTGAAAAAGGCCTTTTTGTATGATTCTGAAATGTACATAATTTTTCAATTTTGGGTAACCTTAACATTTTTATCCTCTGGCAGTTCAGCACATAACGTTTGTTAAACTTTTGATTAGTAGTGCATGTTAAATACCCTCCAGGGAAGACGTTGAAATTACTGTTTAGTACTGGTACTAATATCAGTTGTCCAATCTGCATCAATATCAAACTTTTTCCATATAGTGTAATCATGATACAGTGTGACAGTAGCAAGGCATTTTTGCAACAGCTATTCTTCTGCCCTACAATTCCCACATCTAGAGTTGAGACCCATTTCTTCATTTTTCTTATTTTCGTCAATTTTTGTGTATTATTTTACACATTCTGGTTCATTGTTAGTCTTTGTTCGTTTCTTTGCTATTGTATTAATTTTTGTTCATTTTGAAGATTGCTCTGTTTGCTTTTGTTCATTTTGTTGATTGTATTGTTCATTTCTGAACAAAGTTTTAGTACAGTATATGATGATGAAGGCGCCAGTGTCAACTGTCACCAGAATTACGGCACCACACGTGGCAGAATTTATTGATTTTCTTATGTCATTACTGTCTTAGGTTATCATTGTTTTACATCATGTTGCATATGTCGTATGTCAGTTGTTTTTTTGTTTACATTTTTTCAATATACAATTTTTACACAGACAGTAAAAAGTCTGCACACTCAGACCTGTGCAATACTTTACATCACAACTGCGAGCTTTCAGTCATAGACCACCTTCAGGCAGAGCAATTCGCAGGTGTATGTCACTGCAGATAACAAGCACCAGCACCCAGGTAAATTTATACAATTTTAAAATTGTTTCCTATTCTAAAAGTAAGTAGTCCAACCCTCAACATAAGAAGAGGAAATGTGCCTATGAACCATCAGTTTAAAAAGAAATTATTTACTCTTTGTGTGGGTATGACTTAATTCTGGGAAACTGATTAAAGATTAGAACAAACTATCATCCAAGTTACAGTATTTACTCATATCTGTGTTCCATGTTTTCAGAAAATCTAGACCGTAGAGGTCTAAAACCACCTATTAGTTTGTCAGTCAGAGGTGTTTTCAAATCAGTAGGGGGTCTGGTGTTAAAATAAGCCTGGAATTTTGGAGAATTGAAGAGACCCTCTTCGGTTTAACTTAAATTTAAATCATCCATGTTGTGCTGCCAGTGCTCTTCCCAACTGCATGATTTGGAGACAGAAGCTTTGCTGGGCTTTGAACAGCTTCTCTGTGTGCTTTTTCGAAATACCAGGAAACTCCCAAGCCAATCAGCAAAAATCCTCTCATCATGGTTCCGAATAGATGAATGTCCATCACACCCTCAGTGGACAGCGTCTCAAAAACACGCAAGTCCCCATGCATCCACAGATCCTCACATGCGCAGCAGCCGCTGTCGTCTGAGGACCCTTGGATTCCCCTCGACCCGTCCTCCTGCGTGTTAATTTCATTGAGGTCCGGCTGGTCAATTCCATGTTGCTTTGGGTTTAGGGGGAGACTCTGACAGAGAATGAGCAAAACACACAGACAAGACATACTGTAGCAAGCAGGAAAAACACGGACGGAACAGATAGAAAATGCATCCACTCTCTCTGGAAGCCAGAAGAAGAAGTTAATGATGAAAATTAGTGATGAGATGTAGGAAGAATAGTTGATAAATGATGAACTTTGATGAACATATGTCTGAGGCTCGGGAGCCGGAGTTGTGTTTACTTTAGACGTGTAGGTGTGGAATTCAGCAGTGTGCACAAATGGGAGGCTTCACACACAAAAAGAGCAGACGCATGCATTAGGTTTATACACTAAAATGTACATACTGTATTTTCCGGACTATACATCGCGTTTTCTTTTTTTCATAGTCTGGCTAGGGATGCAACACATACACCAGAGCGACATATATATACAAACAATTTCATGTGTTTGTTGTTTTCACACTGACAGTCATCACAGGTCACTCTAGGCTTGTGTACCTGCATCTGCTGCACCTGTATCACTGACAATTTAAAATGTAAACATTACCAGTAACAACCATATCTGCCATCATCCCTGGAGACTTTACCAAAGTTCTCCAGCCACTTGACATCTCGGAAAACCGGAGCTTTAAGGCAGTTTTGCGTCACTTGTGGGAGCAGTGGATGATGGATGGAGAGCACAGCTTCACAGTAACCGGGAGGATGCGCCATGCAACTTTCCTGCAAGTCATCAGATGGATCGACGAGGGATGGACTTGAGCAACAAATGAAACCATCCTGTCGGGATTCAGAAAGGCCAGAATAATTGGTAATAGAACTGATGCCGGTGTGCCGGCAGCAACGCAAAGGAGGGAGCAGTGCATCATATACCTCCGGAGCTGGAGCACTTGTTCAGAAGCGACACAGAGGATGAAGAATTTAAAGGATTTAGCGATTAGGAGTGAGATGTTGAGTTAGGTTAACTTGTTATATTATGTTCTTTTATGCTGTAGTTATGTGAATAACTGTTAATATATTATGTTAACATACAACACACCTATTCAGCCTATTATTCTCTATCCTATTATTAGTATAACTTGTCTTTCAAGGTGAAATGTCTGTTCTTGGTGTCGGATTTTGTTAAAGAAATTTCCCCGAAAAAATTAGACCTGTACTCTAGTGCGAGTTATACACTTTTTTTTTCTTCTTCATTATGTATTTTTTTTGGTTCGTACAACTAAAACTCAGGAGTGACATATAACCCGGAAAATACAGTAAATACATGCATACATGCTCTGAAATATCATTTTCTGTTTGGACACATAGCTGCGCATACAATACAGACGTGCAAACACAACTGACCCAAACATGTCCAGACCATCCATCTGTTCACATCACCTCGACAACATAAACAGCAACTGGGTTTAACTGCACCCCTTGTTATTGAAACAGCCATGGCTAAAAGTAGGCCTGAATGGCAGCAGTGATTGGTTGGCTGCAGGATACAAACTATGAGGTGTTCTTTGGCAAGCATTTGATCACAGCTTTGTTTTATGCATGTGACTGAAAAGATAACATCTTACCGACATGTTATTCAGATGTAACAGGCTCTTATTTTCCACTCTGTAAAATAAGCTGAATATTTTAAGCACATTTATCACCACAATGTGAGGATTCATCCCTGTCCAAAACACAAGTCTTGTTTTTCCAATTGTACAATCTGTCTTTGTTCTCCTTCAGAGATGACTTGGGTTTTAGGTGGATGTCAGAGCAAGTAAGCCATCACCCTCCAATCAGTGCCTTTCATGCTGAGGGCCTCAAGGAGGATTTTGTCTTTCATGGTTCCATCTACCCCAAGCTCAAATTCTGGGGAAAAAGCATAGAAGCTGAACCCAAAGGAATCATCACACTGGAACTGCCCAAGTGAGTGCACAACTGCTGTGTTTTTACTCACTGGGTTATATAATCATCATTTGTTACTTTTGTCCTTATTTTCTGAATCATTTGTCTCTGTAGATATAATGAGGCATACACCTGGACAAACCCAACCTGCTGTGTTCATAATATTATCGTTGGCCAGC
Source organism: Pseudamia nigra (assembly GCA_029823295.1). Classification (NCBI taxonomy): domain Eukaryota; kingdom Metazoa; phylum Chordata; class Actinopteri; order Kurtiformes; family Apogonidae; genus Pseudamia; species Pseudamia nigra. The sequence goes on from JAQQAE010010244.1 coordinate 6,937, forward strand.
TTTGGATTGAGCAGTATGGCAACGTGGAAGTGATCAATCACAAGTAAGAAAAAATATGCGTGGTTATGAATGAACACCCGCCAAGTTCATTTGTATGCATGGAGACTTGAGTATGTGAATATTTTTCTTTCTGTACACGGCAGCAGCACGTTGATCTGCTTAAAGATTCTGTGTATTGATCTTGAGTGCAAAACTGGGACACTTTCCATTACAATAGCAGAGAAAGAGTGGGGTAATTAATGTTTGAAAGCCTCAGCTGGAGGAAGAAGTGCAGTGAAAGAGAATCGGTAAACAGTCTGTCATTCTTTGGCAGGACCGGAGAGAGATGCAGCATGACGTTTAAACCCTGTGGCCTCTTTGGGAAAGAGCTTCATAAAGTGGAAGGATACATCCTAGATAAAAGGTATCTCTAATTAACAAAAGTGTCATTATTCTTATGATAATTAAACAGTCTGACAGCCACGAGCGAATTTCTCATAAATCTCTGCCTGTGTTATGTAACAGCACAGTGTTTATTAAAGGTTTCTCCCACCACTAATACAAGAACACGATGTTCAATGACTTTTAATTCAGTTTTATTAATGTCCTCTGCTATATGTATGTATGTTTTCAGCAAAAAGAAGCTTTGCGCAATATATGGAAAATGGACTGAATGCCTGTACACAGTTGACCCTGCTACATTTGATGCCCACAAAAAGACTGACAGAAAGAATTCAGAAGATAAGAGGGGCAGCAAACAGGTAAAATAAAACAGACTCCTGTGAAATTAGCTTTGCCTTGTCTTTTCTCATTTATATGCACATCTATATCTCTGTGTCCCCAGAGCAGTGTAGATGAGGAGCCAGAGGAAATGCCTCCACCTGATGCTGAGACGGTCCATGTAATCCCAGGTAGTGAACTCATCTGGAAAATAACACCCCGGCCAGAAAACTCGGCAAAGGTATGAGGACACAAAATCTTTGAAAAAGATGTCAAATGGAAAAAAAAATAGGAATATGTATTAGGTTTTCATTGGTTGTCACTGCTTGTCTCTTGTAAAGTGGTAATCTTTTTTTTTTCCCCTCCTGGTAGTTCTATGCATTCTCCACATTTGCAATGCAGCTAAATGAACTAGATAAAAGCATGGAAGGAGTCATTCCCCCCACAGACAGTCGCCTCAGGCCTGACATTCGAGCCATGGAGAATGGAGATATAGGTAGTGTGCATGACCATAAATTTAGTCCCTGTTATTCCAGACCAGCTTAATTCAATCTGTGATGATGCTCTGTCTCTCATACAAATGTTTTATAGACCATGCAAGTGCAGAGAAGAAGAGACTTGAAGAAAAACAAAGGACGGCTCGGAAAAACCGCGCCAAATCAACAGAGGAATGGAAAAACAGGTTAGACACAGAGAAAATGACTTTCCGGTGCTTTTTTTTGTAGAGATGTTTACTTACTGCCCTCCTGTTGTCTTGTGTTACACTTTGTGCTATCACCCTTATTATAACTGAGAAGGAACACTGCACTAGGACCAAGGTTTGAATCACCGCTTTACTTTGCTGTCTTGTCTGGTTTGCTCTGATGTGAAGTGCTGCACTACACCGCCCTCCAAAGGATGAAATGCACAACTGCAAATGCGTGCTAATTTTAACCAAACACATTTATCATACACTAGCATTTCTAAACAGACTAGTGTTTTATACAAAGTACCTGGTTTGAAAAAAGACTAATAAGTGGCAATGCTATTTTTTCTAGTTTTATATGTTTCTTTGGTTTGGTTTTGTGTTAGTTTCTATCTTTTATGTGCACTCTATTCACAAATGTGGAAATTTTGCAGGTGGTTTAGCCAAGGACCCAACCCTCACAACAAAGCTCAGGACTGGATCTACTTGAAAGGCTACTGGGACAGGAACTACACTCAGCTACCTGACATCTACTAACAAGTCAAAGCAGACAGAGTTCATAGATATGGATGCCTAGTCTTTCCACCTTTGGACTATTTTTTGCTGTACATGGTTTGTGCTGGGGCTTGAAAACTGCACACACATTATAACAGAGTCCATATTGAACAGCAGGGGGGTAAGTGATACCTGAAAATGTCTTGAAAATGTAAAATACTCTGAATGAAGCCAGAGGAAAATATAGTTACTTTGATCTATGTGAACCTTAAAGCACAAAAACTTTTCTGCTTATTTACTGTGGTCTTTGCCACTTAGGTATACTATAGGCATGTGAACTAGAATGTATAGACATATTTCAGGTTAGATAGTCATAATGTGAAAGAGTAGCCTTGGTTTTATTGTGTGAAACTTGTCTGTACTTCTTACTGCTTATGAAAACATTTTACTGAACTTTAGCCACAAAGAGAGCATGATGCATCACAAATGCCCTGACTGAACTGCTGTTTACTCATTATCAATCCTACTGGGTCTTAAAATACAACCTTTGGCTACATTTGGTTTTAACACATCCAGTGTGTGGTATAGATCGTCTAAATTGATTGAATATATTCAGGTTGTATGTAGCTGTAAATTTACAAAGGTCTGTGCAATTGATTTGTCAGACTGCATCTGTTGATATACAAAGATAATGGCAAGTAAAATGTTACTGTATCTGATAAGAGGAGACAGTTTTCCGTCAGTAAGACAGAGGTTTCAACAATGATGAAATTGTTTGTGATCTTGAAATCTTAAATTAATTGTTGTATAGATATTTATAGCACATAAAATCTACCTGATGCTGCAGACAGTAGCATTCATTCTGTCTGATGGTTACAGTACACTACAGCAGGGACTCTGCTCTGCCTATATAGATTTGTGTGTGTGCGTGTGTGTAACGGTCTTGCCATAGTTTTATTTAGCTACATTTTTGGTGTTCTATGCATTGACTTGACTGAAATCACAATAATGCATGTGTATCACTATGACTATGCAAGCCTTACCTCCTTTACAATCAAGCACTGAATATTGTTTTTGTTGTTGTTGTGAATAGCTGCTATAAGCTCAATTTTTTTTTTTCTCCCTGTTTGGGTATCATAACTGAATTTCTATTGTTGCTAAAATAAAAGCTTAAAATTAATTGAATATTATTGGCTTTGTGTGTTTTACTTATTTTGGAATATGATACAGCACTATGAATAGTGTAGTAAAATAAACACAGTCAGACTGAATCTGTGTTTTGCAGTTCTAAATTCTGAGGATGTTTATAACAGCTGTGTATAGTTTTACGATAAATTATAGGATAAGATACCAGAAAATGCCTCATTGTAATAGTGACGTGCAATGGATAAAACAATTTCCATTTACTGTCCCATTTTATTAGTTTAAAACAAACAATATAAAGCAAATTCTTACAGTAGAGTAGCACTGCATGTAAACCACTTTAAGTGATACAATTATTTTGGCACACATTTTAAATCCTGTGCATATTTACACTAAACTGATAAAAAAAGAATTCTAGATGCAAATAATCATGCCCATCTATTAGCAAAGCTTTTTTCACACAAGGGTCAAAATCATAAACAACACAGATAATTCTCTGTAACTGCTTTATCTTTTAATACTTGTATGTGCCTTTAGTCTACTTTACCTGACTTGTATTAACATCAGAAGGAAAACTTTCCCTAAGGGAAACCAAAAGAATCAATCCCTTCAGTTAGGTTTTCAATTTATTTCTCAACCTAAACATAACATTAAAATGTTAAAATTTATTGTGCAGTCCTGTAACATAAGTAACTATCATCCGTGAAACATCTCTTTAATACATTGCACATAATAAAAATATGAATTGGCTCAGAATGTTAAAAAATAAATAAAAACAAAAACATTATGAAACATCAGTGGCCAGTGTAGCATTGTGGCTTTTGTGAAAACAGTTCCTTGAGGGTCAGGTAAAACCTGGTCAGGTAGGAACGGCAGCCTGTATAGAAGCAAGAGCCGAATGAATACGAACATGGAGTCTGTTCTCAAAGTCATAACCAGCATACTCCTCCTGAAAGTGAACGACAGAGAGAAAAGGAATGAGATACATAGTTGTGCTATGTATTGCTCGCACAAATGTTGCTATTCACACCAGACAAGGTTCAAGTAATTTTAGGGCCCAGAAATGATTTCTACCTACAGTAGAAATATCACAATACTTATGTGTACTAGTATTTTGCCATACTTGGATGTCAATTATTAGCAATATTGTCCTGTAACACCGTTGTTAAACATCTGTCTTTAATATGAACTATTGGAGGCAACTTCTCCTTCAGTGTCTCTCTTAAAAAAAAAAAAAAAAGTTAATCCAGCAATTTTATATTTCATTCAAAGTAGTCACATTTAACTTTGACAGCTGTGCATTGTCTCATAAGATTCACAAGGCAGTACTTTAGATTATCAGTTGGCTTTTGTGGAAAAATTTCAAGTATTTGAATGTCTCCCCAACTGCAGCTGCCAAAACTATCAAACACTATCTGATGTGCTATCAGCTGGCAGGTTCAAAGGTTGGTAATTCTAATAAACATATCCTCTGCAGCAGAGATAGCTTTTTGTTTTCCTTTCCAGGGGCAGTCGTTATGAGAGCCCACCATAGCGACTGATAGTTTTGGCAACTTAACTTAAGGACAAATTAAAAATTCCTGAGTGTTTCTTGCTGTAATACGGATGTGTGCAGCAGTTGTAGCAGTACAAACAGGACTATTGACTGTGCAAGACAACTGATTGTCTAAAGCATATTAAGAAGGCAAGAAATGGCACAAATTGAAAAGGTCAAGTATGCAACTTTACTCTTGCTTTATTTACAAACAACATTATTCAAACTCATTCCTCTCTGCTCACAAACTGTGTGAGAGAGGATTGATGATCGAGCTGGCATTAGAACACATTGTGGAAGAGAGACATAAGGCCAAGAAAAACTATATCTATAGTGTAAATTCAAGCTTGACTTGCTTCTGCCCCAAAGCGCAGCCCAATACTCTGATTGGGTGGAGATGTAAACATGATTCTGTGATTGGCTGAAGATCCAAATGCACTCCTCGCTGCACAAACGACCCATACAGAGGAAAAATGAGACCAAAACAAGAGAAAAACTGAAAATTTAGGTAGAGAGGGGCTGTGCAACTAAATCCACCAGCACACACTGATGGAGGGACAGAAGTAAAGATTGACAGGGTTATTAATGGGAAGAAAAGTTACACATTTTAAATCTTGACAAGGCACTCCCTGTGGACTGAAAACTGTTTTGAGTCACTATTCATGCATCTGATGAGAGAATGCCATAAGTGTGCGAAGGTAAATGTGGCTACTTTGAACAATCTAAAATATTAAACGTGTTCACTTTCTTTCATGTGCTTTTATTTACGGCATAATACCGTGTATATGTTGTATGTGAAGATTCTCAGTCATCCAGGTTAAATTATCCAAGGCATGTGGTTTTCCTTCTGTCGACTGGACTGGAAATTTGGTTTGAAGATGTTTCGCTACCTACACAGGAAGCTTCTTCACTTCAAGTGCATGTTCTTACACAGTTTGTATATCTTCAGTATTATGTTTATTATGATAATTTAAAAATAATTTTAAAAACCACTGAAGGAGAAGGTGTGTCTAAACATTTGACTGGTAGTATTTTTTTGTGGTCTTATAAATCTAATGTGTTTCGCAAACATGAACTGATGTTTTTTCTTTGTCTCAAACTAGGCTTAATCCATGTCTGAGAAACTGTCAGAGAATTTCCAAATGGACAAAAACAGAGCAGAATCAGTATCAAACAATGAAACTAAAGATCTGCTATTGTACTTATACATATAAATGCATTTAATGAAGCAACTGGGATACATTTTAGACTTGTCAGTAGTAAATCTAAAGTACAGCTAATGGTTCATACACAGTATCTTGCTACCAAATACTTAAAATCAGTACCTTAGCCTGAAGCATTAGCATTTGGCCCCTCCCTGCAGACTGGAAAGAAAGAAACAGAATCAAATATATAGACAGTGCAAGTTGTTCATCTCTCAGGGTCTCTATAGGGATCAGATGCTTACACTGAATACATAAAGTTTTAGTTGAGTTTTAGATAAGTCACCTTTATCAAATTGAAGCATTGTAGATAAATATGGAGGCAGGTGGTCTGTATAGTGCTGTCAAAAAGTGTTGCCCCCTTCCTGATTTCTTACTTTTTTGGTAGTATATTCGTCAAACTTGAATGTTTCAGATCATCAAACCAATATAAATAATAAACTTAAGAAAACACAAGTAAACATAAAATTCAGTTTTTAAATGAAGGTTTTTATTTTTAAAGGGGAAAATAAAAATCCAAACCTACATGGCCTTGAGTGAAAAAGTGCTTGCCCCCTAAACCTAGTAACTGGTTGTTCCACCTTTAGCAGCAACAACTGCACTCAGCCATTTGTGATAACTGGCAATGAGTCTTTTATGAGTGAAGAATTAAGGCCCACTCCTCTTTGCAGAATTGTTGCAATTCAGCCACATTGGAGGGTTTTTGAACATGAACCACTTTTTAAAGTCATGCCACAGCATCTCAATCAGATTCAGGTCAGGACTTTGACGAGGCCACTCCAAAGTCTTCATTTTGTTTTTCTTAAGCCATTCAGAGGTGGACTTGCTGGTGTGTTTTGGATCATCACGTTTTCACACAGGGCCATGTAGGTTTGGTTATTTTTTCGCCCTTAAAATAAAAACTTTCAGTTAAAAACTGCATTTTGTGATTACTTGTGTTATCATTGTCTAATATTTAAATTTGTTTGATGATATGAAACACTTAAGTGTGACAAACATGCAAAAAAATAAGGGGGGCAAACACTTTTTCACACCACTGTATGTACTCTACATGTATGTGTGCATATGCATTGTTTTAAAATGACTGATTTCTTCAGTAAACAACTGTGTGATAACAGTACAATGAGCCAGCCATTATTCCCTGAAAGACATCGAGGCCCGAGTCATCTTTCTCTCAATAATAAAAAGGTCTCAATAGGATATTTTACAACCTATTGGTATCAGCAGGACAGCGTAGATAGTGCAAATTAAAATCAGGCATTTCTACTGGAATGACAGACTTTAAGGTGGAACATTAAATCACATCTAGAATTCCCTACATTTTCATGGTTATTTTCCTGGAGGAGATTTTCTCCACCCGATGCATCAGGAGAGCCCACAGCATTATCAGGGACTCCTCACACCCCGGACACCACCTCTTTGAGCCCCTACCCTCAGGGAGGCGTTTCAGGGCAATAAAGTCCAAAACAAACAGACTAAAGAACAGTTTCTATCCCAGAGC
>JAQQAE010010245.1:0-14195 GCA_029823295.1 Pseudamia nigra
CGAAGATGATGGTTCCCCACTATCTTTATATCACTTGTTGCCAGCTGAAACATAATCACCCATGCAGAAATTATCCAGTGGGAGGCTCATACCTATGTGCTCAGTTAAATCCAGGTGGTGACCTTTTTTTTGGCCAGGTAGTGTAGACACAAGATCAATATCACTTATGTGATGTCAAATTTATCCCCTGCTGGTTTCCAGTTGTTAATTACTCTGTTGTAATAAAGTATTGTAGGCCACCAGTTTATTCATAGTGATAAATATAGTGAAGATCAGTCCCCACATTAAAAATATGGAAACGTATACATAAAAACAGCAAATGGGTGAAATGTACAGTATATCTGTTGAAATGAGTTACACTGTCAAATAGGAAAGACATATTAGCCATGAATTAGTATGCATTTACAGTGTACTGGCCCTTTAACAGGGTAGGGTGAGAGGTCAGGGGTTAGAGGCTAGGGGTTACAGTTATGGAACGTGATTGGGTTGATAAGCATCTAATTATTAAAGAAGGTATGGAAAAGAGTTCACTTTAGAATAGAGATTACAAATCATTAGTGGTGTCTTTAAGATTCAGTCAGTGTTATAGACAGCATTTTATCATATCATATATGACATATAATAAATTAAGTCAAAGATAAGCTATTGTTGTTATTGTTGCTTTTATAGTACTTGTATTTTTATTACTGATGCTGATTATTGATTCTACTACATTATATACCTAGTTTTCACTACTACTATATTATCATATAGTAGTAGTTATTTGATTCTTTTTATACTTCACTGCTAGAGTTGTTATTATTACTGAAGCTGCTGGCAATGACAATGTGAATATAAACTAGCTAAAATAACCAGACTTGATCCAAATGTATATTGTAAGTAATTATTTGTTGGAAATTATTATGACAATGCAACTACATAGTAACAAGATAACTGACTTGATTTATAAGTAATTGCACGTATCTGTACTGCGAGTAATTAGAAACATCTGTAATGCAAGTAATTATACATGTGGTACATTGTGACAAAGTGAATTAATAGGAGTAAAATAACCTGACTTGATCCAAAAGCATCTATATATTATGATTAATCATATATATCTATATTGCAAGATAGGGTAATTATACATGTTGTAAATTATTTTGCTTTATATTCACATTGGTAATTGTGACAATGTGAATATGAAGTAATAAGATAACCTTCCTGGGGTCTTTGTCAGACCCCAGGAAGAATAGCGATGGCATTTTGCTGCTCCTAAGGGGATTCTAATAAACTAAACTAAAACTAAACAGAACAGGTTAGGGAACATGATTGGGTTAAAAAGTGTCACGTTATTACGGAAGCAGGTATGAAAGGATTCACTTTAGAAAAGAGAACATATCCTGAGTTACAAAAACTTCACTTGGAGCTTTTTGGACACTATTAATACTTGCAATAAATGAAAAAATAATCATTTATGGCTAGTACATGTTCCTTACTCTTAAGACATACCTTGAAATGCATTCGTTTTTGCACAGCTCAAGTTTTAAAATTATATGTTTTAAGGCAGCAGTATTTGTCAAATTTACCTCAGATGGATTTCAGCTGTTAACTCCTCTGTTGTAATAAAGAATTGAAGGCCACGGGTTTATGCTTTTTTCCTAAAAGTGTGTTGTTTTGCACTTCATATTGTTAAATATAGTCAAGCCAAACCATATTAAAACTGTGAACATCTATACCTACAACAGCAACTGGGTGAAATGTATATCTGTTGAAATGAGTTACACTGTTGATTTGGACACACCTATTAGCCATTAATTAGTTTCTTAGTATGCATTTATAGTGTACTGGCCCTTTATTAGGGTAGGGGTTAGAGGTTAAGGTTAGGGAATAGGGTGATAGGTTTAGTGTCACGTTATTAAGGAAGTAGGTATGAAGATGAGAACACATCCTGAGTTACAAGCACTTTGTTATTTTGACAGTATTAATACTTGCAGAAAATGAAATACACTAATTACTGGCTAATACGTGCTCGTTAATCCTAAACTGTACCTTTGCATTAAGCGTTAAGCGACCTAAGCGTTGCATAAATTTTTGCAACGCTTAGGTCTAAAAATGGTTTGTTTTATGGCAAAAGCATTTGTTCAGGTGTGATCAGAAAGATATGTCAAGTCATTTATGACACATTAAACCGGATTTTAAAAAATAGAGATTTCTGAACCTGACAATAAGACATATATCTTATTCCATTTTGTTATGACATTTTCACTGTCAGGTTACACTGATTTGTAAAGACATCCATGCAAAGGGATTACTGTTCTCAAAGACACTCTTATTACAAAACCTAAGAACGTAACACGGCTGATGAATATACAAACTCACGTTGTGACCTGAGACATGGCAGTGGGACATTTTTGTGCCGTTAAAATGGTGCTAAGGTAAATTTGACCAATTTGGCTGCGAGGAGCAAGGTTTATGGTTCTAATGATATGCAACATCATATAAGCAACTTGTTTTTGCGCCCGCACACGCATAAACATCCATGCACACAGACCCTGAGGATGTTGCTGCATAATCAAGGACACCCATGATATGTATCTCTGTAGCTGAGAGCGCTTAATTGACTGTCAACCAGCCACAATCAAGCTGCAGAGATGTGAGAGTGCAGGGACTGGGGCAAAGCCTCTTGGGCGGTAGTTAATCTGGCAGCCTCAGCTGCTCAGATGTCAACATACACAGAGAAGAACGTAAATGCAAGCAGTGTGGAGAGCATCATTATATACATTATCAAGTGAAGTTAAAAGAGGTCCTGAAATAGAGGTAATACATAGGTGCAGACACTGGCTGACATGGCAATAACATGGTGACAGTGAATTAGATACTGTCAGAGTGTAGAGCTGCTAAATCACCATGTACTGCTATTAGTGTTACTGTAGGGACTGGCAGACAGTACACAGTGCACAGACATCTTTACATACACCCATGTTGTAAAATCAATGAAGGGCTCACAGAATTATCCACACATAAAAATTATCAACCACTTATTAATCATCCATCTGTGTCGGCCACATTAAGCGCATCATCTCTTTGAGAAGGGAAGATAAGGGTTGATGTGTCCTCCTGAGAAATACATTCAATTTACAGTAGATTAAACAGCGACAAAGGCAGCCAGGCAAGGGATCATCCAAGCATTTTGACTCTCATTTGCCAAAGTATCAAAGAATCTAACACCATTTTTCATCTTACAAGGGGTTTGGTGCAGTTTGTCCCACGGGTGTGTTCATATTAACTAGTTTTTTTGCTCAAGTGTTGCTTAGAAACTGAACAGTATGGATGATGCTTTAAGCGACAGTGGTGGCCAAGTGCAAACAGGGTTTTCATCATTATGTGTTATTTTGAATTTGCCATATAATATCATTATCAGACATTTGAGGTCATGGAGTTTACCTACCTGTGTGCTCCCTGCATACATTTTTGAGTGACTTCATTTATTAATATTAATAGTAGCAACTTAGCTGCAAGTGTTTTATTAATTTGCCCTTGTCAATGTCTGTGCACTTGTTTTAGATCCTTAGTTGTATTTAAACTGCATGTTACAAATTACTGGTATCACAGACTGTGTACATCAGAATTCGTCAGCATTTGCATGCAAGCGTACTCTGCAAATTGCAGAGGTGACCAGCAAGAGCAAGAGGTGCGAGAATGCCACTCTAACCTTTGATTACATGGGAAATGGATAGAAATCTAGCTCATATGATAGTGATAGTGGCAATATGGGGCTTGACGATGCCAAATTAAACATGTGGGTCGTAATTCAATAACACTTGTACATTAGACTCGGAATCACATGAATGGAAAGCTGCAAACAATAAAAGTCAAGTCAGTCAAAGCATCTTAGGGCATTGTTGGTATAATTGCAGTTACATGTTTATCATCATGAGAAATTGGGAGAGGAATGTGGTGATTAGTTTATTCAGAATGGATTCAGATGGATACTTTAAAGATTTCTTTTAAAAGCTTACTCTGATTCAAACAGACTGCAAGAGGAATCTCCGGTGTATCTCTAAATATAAAGACATATTTCAGGTCCTAAGAGACACCTTCTCTTCGTCTCTTATCACTCATTCTCTTTGCCGCTGTTTTTCTGGGAGTGACTGAAGCAGGAGTTAAAGTGAATCTGGTCTGTGAAATGGCACATTGAACAGGAACCAAAAAAAGAGAGGAGTTAAACACAGAAGAAGAGGAGGAGGAGCTTTAAAGCAGGACACAATTGCACTGAGACTCTGACAGAGATGTAACAGAAATGTGCAGGTGCCTACCTGAGGTAACGCAGTGGTTCTATAGTTTCAGCCTCTGCCTCAGCTGAGCTGTGGTTCATCTTGTCCATCTGTTTTCACCCAGCACGACTCGGCAAAATGAGAAAGGATGAGCTGTGTTGCTCCAAAGGAAACACTTCCGCTCCTTCTCTCTGATTCAATTAACACCCCGTCTACCTCTTTGCCTAAGAATAGACTGAGAAACTAAGTGGGCTTCCTCCCTCTATTTCTCCCTATCGCTCTTGATTTGTGTGTGGGAGGCACTGGCTGTTACGCACTTGTGTCCAATCTTGCTTTGCCTCTATATCTTGATACCTCTCCTTTATGCCTCTTTCCCACTGTAGCCCTGGCTCTTTCTCTGATAAAACCAGCTGGCTCTGTGTATCAGCTGTGCTCACCAGGAAATCCAGCCAATTAAAAATCAGGAGGCATTGGTGCTCGTCGACCGATTGGCTTAGACTGCCGCGATCAGAGCTATTCATTCTTCCAGGGTGCAACCCCCCTCCCTCAAATTCACACCAACACAGACACACACACTTATGCGTATGCCTTCCTTGGTGGCAAAAGGATCCCTTGATGAACAATGTAGAGCAAGCATGAGGGTGAAGAAACACTTGACTGCTCACTGAATAACAAACACTAGTACCTTTCATCCAGTAGTGGGAGGTAAATGAAGCACTTTACTTATAGTGACATAATAACACTCCAGTACCTGACTCTGTACAGCAGCAATTTACAGTTGCAGCATAAATGCATGCTGATCTATTCATATGGATCTGGGGCAGCTGATGAAAAACAAAAACAAGATGCCTATGAAGACAAACAGTAAAAATAAAGACGCATAAATGCAAATGCACTCACAAGAGACCAACAGGAGGGATATGCATAGTGGTATCACGGGGAGAACCTGTGGCTGCCAAGGAATGAAGCTCATAAGTGGGTCATGGTAATAAACAATAGCTCACTTTCTTGTGTAAAGGTCTCACTGTGAGAGGTCTGCTGAGACTTTATGAGCGCTTTCCATTTAACCATGAGGGTAACCCTTCAGGACTTCTGTACTACACATAAGGGACAAAAAAAATATTTGTCAGCATTTAAAAATAACACTTGTTTCCCAGAGTGCTGGTGTGGTCTGCCACCTAGAGGTTATACAGGCCTATTGCAGCGAAGAGAAGATTAATGGGGAGTTTTACTATGGTTGTAACAAAGCCCAGGGCTGGAAATGATTCACAGGCCACAAATGCATGTAAACAAGAGATGTTTAAAACCATAAAAAATATTATAGTCAGTCAAAGTCGTGTCCTGAAGCTGAGAGATGGTTTTGTCTGTTAATTTGTTTGTCGGTTTGGCCAGTCTTTTAAATGTGTGTATGCAAGAATAAATGTATGATCCTGTGTTTGATTGTGTGTGTAGGTATGAATATTAGCCTTTATGTTCCAATTCAAACTGTGAAGCATTTTTAATTGTGCGTTTTGAAAAGTGCTATACAAATTTGCCAAGTCAAAATTGATAATAACAGCAATAATAAAGTCACGCTCTATGGACATCAGTGTGACGCTACACGATCTCTCTTGTAGCACTGCTTAATTGCACCTGATCCTCTCCTCCAGGTGAGTGACTTATCGGTCCTCCTGTCAGTCTCTCCTCCGTGAAACCCATCCTGGAGCTCTGCGGTGACAGGTAACGGGCCACCTGTCTGCTTGTTATCTCCACAGCAAGTCATTTCTGAACTCGGCAAATGATGTATACAACACTCAAAATCTTATCCAGGGATGGCTGACTATAAATGGATATTTTTACATTCATATTAAATACACCTTAAAACCTATTTCCTCAGGACATGGACACTTATGCATGTAAACACAAAATTTACTGCAATAAAGGGTTTTTTTTAATTTAAACTATAAAATTTGGATTTATAGTCACTTTTTTCAACATGTTACAGGAAAATCTGCCCTTGAATCACTTCATCTTACTGCTTCAAAAGTGCTAGGGCAAGACATTTGGAAGCATAAAATATGAAAATCACATGTATAAACTTCTGATGATTCCACTTCATTTTGTGACTTTTTCAGGCCTGGAAAACATGCTTTAAAAATTCCGTGACTTTACCAGGGTCTTCTATGACCCTGCTTCACAGCAATGGACAAAAGTGTTTATATGTAGTGTTGATAGTCACAACTGAATGCACCTGTAAAGGGGAAGTCGTTGTTCAGTTACACCTTTATTATGCTTTCGTCAAGAGTTCTACAGGGAAAGGTTATTGTTGTCAACCTGGTGGCGTCAAACTTTGGCTCGTTAGTGCAGGTACTCTCAAATGGAGAGGCGCAGGATCACCAAACTGACATCAAAGGTGAATTAGGTCAAGAACTCCGTCACGTTTGAAAATTAAAAATGTTTGAACCTTGGTCTTGAGCTAAAGGTCAAAATATCTGATTTTCCCATAAGCACAATTACACTTGAATTCAAAGGGCTAGGGTCACCAAACATACCATAAAGGGTGTATAAGGTCAGTACTGACAAAGAGTTGCATCAGTGCTGGCCACCAGTATTTCACCAAGAAAACTCCCATAATAAAACTAGAAACCTCTGTTTTACATCTACATTTGTGTTGTAAACTAATATTGCCCTCAACAGACATGCAAACCACTGCTAACTTACTTGCATTGAAATTTGTTGACCCTGGCCCTGATGATAATGAAGTGGCTGCATGCCAAAACTGACTTTGAAATTTGATGACCTTGACCTTTTGTCTCAAAAAATACAGACACAAATGTTAGTCCCATGGTCAACCTGCATGCCAAGGTAGGGGAACCTAGCTTGATTTGTTTTCAAGTTAGAGCACAGACAGCCCCAGTAGCCCTTCCCACGCCTCGACTCCACTGCCGTGGGTAATATTTTTTGACAATTGGAATTATTCAAACAAGGGAGTGCCTCAGTTTACTCTGGATCACAGTTTTGTCTGAAACAACAATAAAGACCAAACATAATAATATGACATCGTACCATTACTACATAAGAAAACTTAGCAGTGTAGGAGACGACCCCCCCCCCCCCAAACCTTGCGAGGATTAAGGAGTAGAAAATGGATGGATATTCTGCTGCTTTGGTCTGGTGTTAGGAGATATGCAGACTGAAGGCTAGTGACTCACTACTCCCCCTTGTGGTCAAAGTGATACATCAGCCCATACCTGCCTATATATTTAACACACACTGTACCCTCACGAGGATTAAGGGGTAGAAAACGGATGGATGTATCTCTACCTACAATAGAATGACTCTTTGTACACAATATGTTTGAAATTCAGTACGCCAGTAACAATAAGATGTGGCACAAACATTCACTTAGACCGAGAACATTGTGAAGGTCAAAGGTTTATGGTACCTGACGACTGTACATTTTTTTGGATACAGTATCGCAGGTGTGTCACAAAATTGGGTTCAAACATTCAATTGGATGTAAAAGTGAAGTGCAGCTATGTTTGAGATACGGCATCTGCCAAATCAGTCTGGTCAAAACCGTTCTGTGAAGACAAACAGGGAGGCTGTAGTTTTCTCACTTAAAAGTATGAACTAGAATGTTTGCATTTCACAGTTTTAGTGAGTCATTTTCTATTCAGGCACCTGGTGTTTTTGGGTTGTTTTTTTAGATTGAGGCAAAACTTTTTTCTCCCTACCCCAACTGTAAACATTCTGAGCCACAACATGAGCAGCTATTATTCGGAAAAAAATGCATCCTCCCCAAATTATGGATTCAAAATTTGAACAGATCTATATGGAGGAAGTTGATGTACAATCCAGTGACAAATATGGAATCTAGGTGTGTATGACAATGTTCTCATGAACAAATATATTTCATTTGACAGCATGTTTAGGGAAGGCGGTCCAGGGTTAAAGGCATTGTGACCTCAAAAAATGTTTGGTTTGAACTGCTAGTAATGTAAAGGTCTGATTATGATGCAAGGGTTTTTTTGTTTTTTTTTTTGTATTTGCAGGATAACAGCGGTAAAGGACTCAAAATTCCTATTGTGTTGACTATTGAAAAGTTGATGGGGAAGATGCAAAGTAAGCTCTAGTTCAGCAGACAACCTTCTGCTTATAAAATTTTATTCCCTTTTTTGAAAGTAAATGTACTGAACGGACATAGACACACCTAACTGAACATTTGGTTCTTATTTTCTAAACACTAATAATATTTTAGGTCATTTGTAAATATTTTAGTTGTAATTTCACGTGTATACACTACCAACCAAAAGTTTTAGAACACCCCAATTTTTCCAGTTTTTTACTGAAATTCAAGTCATTGAAGTTCAATGACTAGCTTGTAAAGGTAAGTGCTGAACTTCCAGAGATGAAAAAAAAAGGTAAGGTGACCCAAAACTGAAAAATAATGTGCATTTCAGAATCAGACAAAAAGGCCTTTTTCAGGGAACAAGAAATGGGTTAACAACTTAAAGCTGTTCTGCACCAATGGAGGTTGATCAAGCCTTGAAAGTCAGTTCTACCGATTCCTAGAGGTGTCCCCGTGTGCCCGATTAATCACAACCCCCTCTGGTCTGTCTGCATGAAAGCAGTGTTGGGTCACACTGTGATACCACACCCTCATGAGCATTATTCGAACAGCACTGTACTGCAGAAAGAATTGTGTTGTGTGTTCTGTATAAAAATGGTGAGAAAAAGGCAATTAACAATGGAAGACAGACCTCAGTTTTTGAGTCTCAGTTTCAACTATGAAGAGAAGACTCAGCAAGTTGAGGTGCAGCAAGAAAGCCATTGCCAAGACGTCAGAATTTAAAAAAAGAGGCTTGCCTGAGCAATGAAACACCAAGAATGGACTACGGAAGACTGAAAGGTGCTTTGGACTGATGAATCAAAATTTGAAATATTCGGTTCATCACGCAGGATTTTTGTATGCCATACAGTAGGCAAAATGATGGTTCCTCAGGGTGTGACATCAACTGTCAAACACAGTGGAGGTAGAATGATGGTCTGGACTGTTTTGCTGGATCCAGGGTCGGTGACTTGTACAGAGAGAGACACACCCTGAACCAAAACAGCTACCACAGCATTCTGCAGCAACATACAGTACCCTCTGGTATGAAGCTGGTCAGGGGTTCATCCTACAGCAAGATTATGACCCAAAAACAAAGTCCAAGTTGTACCAGAACTACCTTAAGAAAAAAAAAAGAGCAAGATGTAAGCTTGAAAACATAAGTCGCAGCACAGTCTCCAGACTGAAAACCCATCGAGCTTGTTTGGGATGAACAGAAGAGTGAAAGCAAAGCAACCTACAAATGCTGCACACTGATGGGAACTTTTGGAATTGGGAAGAACTTTCTGAAGAATATTTGATATCTATTGTACAAGTATGTGTTCAGGTGTTACAGCTGCCAAAGACGGCTACTTTGATGAATCAAAGGTTTGCATATTGGTTAAACAGATTCCATAATTTCTCTTTTTTTTAATTCACGTTTTTGTTCTACACGTTCATTTTGAGAGTACAATGGGAGATTAAACTGCATAAATTTCAATAAAAAACTGGAAAAATTGGGATGTTCTTCAACTTCTGACCAGTAGTGTAGCTTAATTGTCTTTTGGGGCACATACTGTATCAATTTAGAGTGTCTAAAATTGTATCACTCGGGCCTTTTTTGTTGACAATTTTGTATTTTGCTTTGTGACCCAAACTGCATGTTACTTTTCATGTGTACCTTCCATCGTCCACCACAACGTACCAAAAGAGAAAGGCATACGTAGGGGTTAAAATTAGTTTTTATTACTTGATAGAGCAGAAAAATCCAAAAACAAACATTTTTTTTTTTCATACATTGTTTTGTTCTCCATTTGGGGATGACCCCAAAAGAAACGGAATGGTGATATTGTTGCCAAACAGCAGCAGCAGCAGCAGGCAGTAGTCAGGACAGCACAGGGTTACACTTAGCAGGGCACATAATGACAGGTTTGTTCCAGATTGCTTGTTTTGAATCCACAAGACGCAAGTTTGCTACCTTCTGTTTGTCTGGAATGTGCAGACAACCTGGAATAGTGTCAGTGCTACTTGGAAACAGAACCTCAAGTGATTTCAATTCAGCTAAATTTTGTATGCTGGCAAATCTATCTGCAATGTATGGACTGCATGTTGCACCGTCCTAAATGAAACCCAGGTGTACAGTGATATCTCAGCACTTCAACTGATGCCCAGTTACCAAATGCATCTCAATAATCGAACACTGAGCTAACACAATGGATCGACAAGAACACACATCCTTACAATGTTGCATTAAATTATGAAACTGAGTGTAGGAGTCCAGGTTCCTAATACAAATGTGGGAACGTTAACAGGTTCAGTGTAAAATAGCACGAAATGAGAACAGATACTGAGTAAACTAACTGATGGGGCAGTCCGTTTCAACAGTTTGGTTTGCATCATGTATATTGCCTGCAGAAAATCAAATGTCAAACTACACACAAACATGTTTAAAATATTTTCCCTAGTTTAATTCAACACATCAGTACTGTCATATTTTTAAAATTGGGTTAAAGACACTAGACCACCCCAGGGACTGAAATTAAACAGCATGTAGTTGTTAAAGACAAAAACTCCATGAGCGATGGGAAGTTCCCTGTTTTATGTAGGACACGTTGCACTTTACTAGCTTATCCTGTGCTGCTGCAACCTGATAAAAATACACTATAGCTCATGTGAAAGGCATAGTTAGCTCAATTCAAGGACGTGACATAAATCATACACACCTTAATGTTAAAGACTAAGAAATTCACGTCATTGGTTGCTATAGGGGTTTTTGCATAACTACATTCTGAAAGTTGTCCAGCTTCTCTCAGACCAATTGTAGGATGTTTGGGAGCCACTGGACACACAAGAAGTCATTTTAAGTGGAGATGCTTTCAAACTTAGGGCATATGCAGATATCTTTACTAACATGACCCTATAAATAAACCCAGAGACATTTTGTCTATAGAAGAAAAATAATGCACCACAACCTATGACTAAAAGCAAAACAAATGTCAAAAATATGACATTCCTTACACCCCCTCAGTTTAGCATGAATTCATGTTTATATCCAGAGAGGGTTCAAATAAACTAGAAACCTTCTAGCAGAAGGGATTCCATTTGGGCTCCACTAGTTCTTTGGAAGGTTTTAACAATATTCATTAAGAATAGTCCTCCAAACATATGCTCCGTCTTTTTTACATTAGTCAGTGAAACCTTAATCTTTATTCTTCCTCTTCATCATAGAAAAAACAAAGTATTTAAAAGTAGGCCACAACTTGGAACCCAGCAGATGTAAAACCACCTCAACAGTAACATTAGCCTGGAAATTCAGACCTTGACAAGAAGCCGCTTCCAAAGTATCAGGGAGCACAATATTCGAAACACAGTATATGACTTACAGAATAAGAGACAAAATCCTAACATTCAGCCATACAAAATAATTCAACACACTGTCTTCTCTACTAAACACACTGTAGGTTTGAGAGAAGAGGCGGTCTGTGTGCGGATAGAGATCATTTTTTACAGTCCTTTTTATTTTATTAATTTTTGCAAAGCTGAAGCAGTTATTTTGTGGATGGTCCTCGAAGCTCAACCACAATCCCTGTGATGAGGTCTTCAGTAAAGTTCAGTTCGATCAGAGTACAGGTCTGAGTCTGACTGGCTCAGGCTCGAGGGGGGTTGGACGTAAGGCGAATATTTTATTGTTTCATAGTATTGATTTGTTTTCCGTTTCCCTGCCTAATCCAGAGGCAGGGGACATGCGGCGTCTTCCTCTTGGTGCAAATGGATAGTTCCTCCAATATACACTCAGGCAACACCGCAGGAGAAATTAGCAAAATCTGATACACCTATGTCATCCCCAGAGGTACCCAAACGCTATTTGACATATTTCTCACATCCCATAAACTCCAGTTGTGGAAGCACAACATTCATTTGGGATAAAAAGATTCATGATAAGGAAGATAGAAGCAGAAAGATCTTGATGAAAAGGTGACGGTGCACCGCTGATTCACCCCTGCATCCTGTCAGGACAGAGTCCATTGTTAAATCAATAATGAGAATGGCTGTTATGGACATCAGGAGGGGTGAAAATTGTGGTTTCAGTAAGGAATAAGATTGCATTATTTCCATGTGTTGGCTGCCTGGGAGATGGAACGGGAGGGAATCATGTCCAGTAGGTACTCTCGTTGACGCTCAACAGCGGAGGAAGTTTTATGAGCAGACAAGCTGGGATTCACATAGGCCATAGTTACACCTGTGAAAACACAAAAATATCACCTGAAAATACACTGGATGTCAATAATATCAAGGTGCAACATTGACGTGGTTTTAAGATTCATTTTAAAATGACAAAAGATGAGGAAAAAGAGGAATAAGGAAAAAGATGGGTGCCAATGAGACTGAAATACTGAAAAAAGGACTGTACAGTTACTAACAAAAGCCCAACAGTGACAGTAGCTGGATTTCCATCCAAACGCATCACATTTTTAGTGAATTTTCAGAAATCTGACAAAAGGAAATGTGCATCCGTGTCTGTTTTCATCAACTACCTTTTGCAAATCTAACCACAGCAAACAGATAGGGTGTTAGATTTTAAGCTCGGTATCGGTGCTGAATGGACATGACATCATTAAAAGCAGCACCGGTCTGAAGCTGCTACCGCAATTACAAAACTGAAGAAAATGAAAAACAGCCGTGGGTTCTGCAGATCATTATTGTAACATCGTTGTGGGCTTATGTCAATGTGTTCAAGTCTACTCCGAGACGGACGGATCGTGTTGTAGCCTCAGCTTAGCTATCAGCTTAGCCGCCTCGATGCAGGAGGCTGACATCATTTCCATATGTTGCACATATCTTATCCGCTTTGGCATTTCCACCAACAGATGCACAGACTTATCCACCTCCATTAAGTGATAAAGTTTTTGATTTGAATTTTCAAACTTTTTCAAAATTTGTGGCGTTTCCGTCGAGAAAATTAATTTGCATTTTGAAAATGCGAATTTAACTGAGGTAATGGAAATGCACCTGTAGTCAGAGGAATCCATCTCAGAAGGGAATGACCACCCGAGAAAGAAGCAGAAATTGAGAGAGGGTTGAGTAAATTCTTGCTCTAACCTCATCTCACAATTATATACCTGTGTTGCCACCGCTTTGCTTCCTCCATGCAGCCACGTTGCCCTGGTTACTGCTGCTGGCGCTGATCTTTGACCCATGCTGCAGCGAGCGTGCTGCAGCATGCTTACCTTCCCTGCTTCCCAGTGCTGCCGCTGTCACTGCATTTTGCAGATGAGAGGAGGAAGTGAAGTGGGCCACACCACGAGAGGTCACCGCAGACTGGAGGCTACGTGACAGCTGATTCTGCAGAAAAAAGAAGTAAAACGAATGCTGCTCGAACAGGAACACGTGTACTTAAAACACATCTCTCTAGATTTTTTAAACACTTGAGTCTCACAGGACATTTTTGGCTTTGAAATTTTTTCATATTTAGATGTTGACCTTAATTAACTTTACTGTTTAAAATGCATTCTCATCTCTCATCTACGGTAGCAAGTGGAGGTTTTTTAACAGTCCGCACAAAAAAAGTCATCACCTTTTGCATTCGGGAGCAGTTACATTCAAGGACATTATGTACGTAAACTGGCATGTAAAGGGTTGGAAATGATCAGGACTTACAGTCTAACAATTTAACCCACTCCTAGTAGAGAATAATATGGTATTTTTGACAGTTTCACAAAGTACGTACAGTACAGGCCAAAAGTTTGGACACATTCTCATTCAATGAGTTTCCTTTATTTTGACCATTTACATGGGTGGTGGGGCCTTTCTGTGTGGAGTTTGCATGTTCTCCCCGTGTCTGCGTGGGTTCTCTCCAGGTACTCCGGCTT
>JAQQAE010010246.1:0-14195 GCA_029823295.1 Pseudamia nigra
TTCCCGGATGGGTGGCGAAACGTTTTCAACCAAATTTCCAGTCCAGTCGATGGAAGAAAAAACCACACGCCTTGTGTGTGTATACATGCTTGGCAATAAAAGAACATTCTGATTCTGATTCTGATCAAGCTGTTGTTTTCATCCAACTTAATTAATGATTTAGTTTTTATTTAAATGACTTTGATATACAGTAATGTGATCATTTATTACTCGATGAAGGAAACAAAGTTATCCCTGGTAGCCACCTCAGTAAGGCAGCATACTGTAGCACAGCTTCAATGGCATACCCATTTGACGACTTTGTTGAATGTAATAACCAAATGATAGTTGCTGCTGGTGGTAATGGTGCCTTAAGGTTATAGCTGTCAGTGATCATCTCCAGCAATGAGCGTTACAGGCTAAGCCCTCCCCGCACCCCTCCTTGAGGACCCATAAAGGCCACCCTGCGCTTTTGTTCAGGCAATCAAGATATGCATGGACATTAGTTTCGAAAGCCAAATGGTGCAATTCAACCCTGACCTGCCTTCAGCGTAAAATGAATTGAGACTGAATTATTCTCCCCCAGTTACTTTCCTATGCAGCACCATCATAAAGAGCAGTTGCTCTAATTTCCTTTGACAAATCATTAAAGAGCCCCTGCACTAATGTGTCAATTCATCTCTACTCAGGCTACTAAGGCAAATACAGTATCACCATGAACTGCAACACAGCGTGCAATTATGTTTAACTAACAAAAAATAAAAAATCATTTCTAAATTATATGCAAAAAAAAAGGTCTTCATCCTCAGTCCTTTGGGCTGGCATTCAGTATTTATTTTCTTTGTATGTTTTTTTTTCAGGGTCTTCTGAGGCCATGACACTAATTTACAGATGCTGGCAGCCTATTAAACCAGTGAACTGGAGGATGTAAACTTTTCACCCTGAGAATGTGATCAAGTAAAATACAGAAAAATAGTCTAACTCTCTAACATACCAGAGGGAACATATTGCAATTAAATTGCCAAAATCATGAAAACAAAGTTTGCATTTTGTTTCGTGTTCAACTTAAGCCATAACAAATTTGCAATAATAGCCAGAAGTGACCTGCACAATGATATAATGCAAACTGTCTATATAAAGAAAAAGAAAAAGGAAGAAACTTGAAATCTTGTGGATAAACCGTAATTTTCATGAAAAAACTTTACATAGCAGTTAAATATGGAATCATAATCTGCTTTAGGAACTGTAACCATATCATAATCAGTCAGATTATATGTAAGAAACATTTGTTTATTTCAAAAATAACTGGTGACAACTGGTACAAAGACACAAGTTGTCATCAGAGGATATGGAAATTTTGTTGCCTTTCCACCATAACCTGGAGGTACCACTGTGGCGAAGTTTTTTGAAGTGTTGCTGTTTGGTTTACTTGTCAATAAACACAGAATTTGTATGATACCTATGTATGGTTTCTGCATCACCTAAGCCCTGGTATCTGTATTCAAGCAAGCGGAGTCAGTGCCTAAGTCTAACCATAAAAGTAAAATACCGGTTATATAATAATCAAAACAGCTGTTAATACACATGGCATCTACGGTTCATTTGACAGACCACAATATATTATCTGTACACAATTTACACATAAGAATGTGTGAAACAGGGCTGCGTCTTAAAAACCTTATAGGAACATTTCCTTGACAAACAGGTACATTTGTGAATCTATTTAAGGCAAAACATTCCACTGAAGACCCATAGATTAATTTTAAAATAGGAGCAAGTTTAGTCCCCTAATCTGTGTGAACAAATACATTTGAGGATAATATTAATTAAAACTCTCACCCTGACTCCTGCTGAACACCCTAAGGCTCTGATTTATCTATGACTTTAGTGAAAATAAGATTCTATTTATCTTCATAGTTGTGCGCTCTAAGCTTTTGCCAAACTGGAATGAAACTGTTGCAAAATAAGTGATTATGTATGTATAATGTTCATATCTTATCAGTTTATACATATAAAAAATACATAAAATCATAATGGATAATATGTGTTATACTCTTATGACAGGTTGAATACAAAAAATAGTATATGTAGCCATACAATAAATCTCACTGCTAATCAGGAAACGCAAAGAAATACATAATGGGACTGAACAGAAATGGTGTAAATATCCATGGAGTGAATGAAGACCAAGGGCTGGCAAATATTTATACTGTGACTGATGCAAAAATGAGCAAGGAGTGATTTACTTAAAAGTATAAACTATTTTTATTCTGAAATAAATATTCAACTTTGTAATTAGTTTTGAGATGCTTAGAGAGGTGAATTGTGACGTTAAAACATTTCCATTCTTTATGATATCAGTATAATGGATGAATATGCTTCAGTGCTCCTCTGTAGAATTCAGCTGTGAATGCATGTCAGCTTCGTATGCACAATATTCCTTTATTTTCTCTGCAGGTTGCACCTCTTCTTGCTTTCTGGATAAACAAATACCAGTAAAATGATAAGGTAAATTGCACAAGTAGACTCACACATTCACACACCTTGTGTGTATGGAAGGTGAAACATTTAATGAGAAATCCTTGGAGGGCTGCATGAACTGCAGCTATTGTACCTGTTAAAAACATAAATGTTATGCCAGAGATTTTTTTAAATTATTTTTAATGTAGGGAAGGAAAAAAAGCATCAACAATGTTCAGTAGCATAAATGACCCACAGCATTGTGTACTGGATGTGCACAAATGATTCCACTGACTATCAACAGTTTAGTGTAATAAAATTGTAACCAATCTCTAACTGAATTCAAAGTATTTCTGAATGTAAGTATCATCAAAATATACAGCTGTGATAGCTCTTTACAGGAATCATATAATCTTGCTCTGAGTTCTTCTCTTCAGGAAACCTGTCACACTCCTTTTGTTGTAAAGCATACCTGTTGTACCTAAATGCAGTGGATTTGCAGGATGCCCTTAATCTTTTTTTAATTGTGGGTGTGTGAAGAGTGTGATCTTTCTTTTGTGGCTGTTCTCAGTCTAATGTTGGTAAGATTATTAGGACTGAACCATGGCAAAGGATTTGGGAAGTCTTTTGTTAAGTAGATGGTGGTGCATAAGCAATAAAATGACTGAGCTGCTTTCATGTTTAACAACAAAGTTGTAGATAATCTACAGAGTGAGTTGTGATGTAACATCAATAGGAAAGATTCACTACCTGGTTCAAGTGAGTTGAAAATGAAAACATGTCTTTACTAACTAAGGGAATCAAATATAGGTGAGTTCAAATGATAATTACTGGTAAATCCCTTATAAGATACATTATTATTATTATTATTATTATTATTATTATTACAAGGTTGGCTAGCTACTCTATGATTCAGTTCTCGGACAAGCTCCCCAGCTGTTTATGGGGTAGCTCGCTACTCTATCAAGCTCCCAAGAAGCCTTCCTAACATAAACCTCACCAGACCCTACCTGTTGTACAGAACTTGGGTTGTGTTCTATACTAGCCCTGGGTGATGTGTTTATCCCTAAACTACCAGAGGATCGTAGGTGTGCGTCTGCAAAACTTACCCCACACGTCTGCTTGATGGGTCCGACGACACCCGCGGCATCCGTCTGTCCGGTGGCCTGCGTGCTTTGTTCCAGTTGAATGGCCAGTCCGCTCTTGGGTAGTTGACTGTCATTCAAAGTTTGTTAAGGTGAATGTATACAAAAATGCTAGGTGACGGCATGCTAGTAGAAGTTCGACTTTCAATCCGTAGTTTGATGCGGTTCATTTTCTCTCAGCTCTGGATTCCTCTCGAGCTGTTCTGTCAAACTCTGGATTTCAATTGTGATGAATCTCCAACACTCTTTTACAAGTCTCTGGATTCTCTCTCAGCACCTTGCTTCTAATTCTCCACATGTTCCCTGATCTCTCCTGCAGCTGCATCCCATCGGCTGTTTTATCAGCTTGTATTCCACCCAACTGATTCAAATACAGGCTAGTTTGGAGAGAGTTCACAAACCACACCCACATCCTCCGAAATGTCAATCATATCAGTGAATCCCTGGGCTGAAACCATGGCCCCTAGGAATAAACTGTAATAATTATTATTAACAAATAGCATTAGTAGTAGTAGCAGCATAATACATGAACAATTTACCAGCTAGAACTTGCCAGAATTGTTCAAGTTAAAACAGAAATTGGAGTCTTTGTTAACACTATTTTTTGTAGTTGGCTAAGTTTTCTGTTACTTTATTCTACTTCTATTATGTTATTTTGAAGCAAATTGTCAGAGTAACATGATTCTGAGAGCAGCTTGCACTTTCATACACACCTTCATCTCCCTGACAACAAGTGAACTGGAATCTATTTTTGGCACCAAGCATTTTGGACAACATATTTCTCAAAAGGAGACGTCCATTAACATGGTAACAATGGCGCTGGAATGCTACACTGAAGCTTGTGAGTATTCAGAGATGAGCAAATGGTGTGCATGTGTATGTAAAAAATGATTATAATGTGCACACTGACAGATACATCTGTGTGTTATTATATAGATTATAAAGTAGTTTAATGAAGACACTCAAGTGGAAATGAGTATACAATGAAAAAGCACCTTTTGAAGGAAGGTCTGACAGAGCCACCAGAACAGGGAGGGGTATAACAGTTTTAAAGAAATAGTGATAATAAATAAAAATTTATAATATTGGATCTTCAAAGAAAATGTGGCAATCAAGACCAAACTGCGGGCATGTACAGTACACACAAAGACACAAATTGGATATTAGGATGAGAAGACATGCAGGCAGATGATCAGGGCTGATGACAAGGCTATGTAATAGATAAGAAGGACGGAGGACAATGAACAATCATGACATAATGCAGAGTAAAAAAATGAAACCTACTTGGGGAAGAGAGGCGCAAAGAAGAGAAGGGAACAAAGCAATTGACAACCTGTCTTATTCTGCATGTATTATTCAAGGACAATAAATTTTACACCACCTTTTCGTGTGTTTACTTTCATTTTTGTTGAACTGGTCTGATTTTGAAAGATGGTTCTGTTTGCATGTGCGGTCTTGTGCTGAGCACTTTTGCTAATGTAGTGATGGGTGACATTGTGCAAAAGTAATTTTGTAACTAAAATCAGCTTCACCTCATTTACAGCTGTACCTACAATAAACAGGATTATTTCTCCCATTACATTCAATTACTACTTTGTCTATTTTTGGCGTAGAAACCATTGTTTGTCTGTGCTTATTTGTGTTCTTTACGTTTACACCTCCAAAATGTATTGTTTTATTATTTTGGTTTCATAATTGAGTTGCATATATACATAAGGGAATAGATCACACCTTTAATCACTGCTTCTTAGAGCATTTTCAAACCTACCTTATATGGTCCAGACTTCTGAAACTTTCAGTATGATTCAAACCAAATGACTATGTTGCAGACTGGACTTTGGACTTGTGTGGTCATGGAGCCAACTGAACCATCCTCCAGTTCATGCACAGTCAGAAGATACTTTTTGGATAGTCCAAATTTTGCACCCTTCACAGGAAACAATCAATGCTATCAAAACAGACAAAGAACAAAACAAATGGTATATGGAAGCAGTTATAAGTGTGGTAAATTACCATCATCAGAAATAGCCCATCTATAAATCCATCCTTGTCAAGTATACAGGGAATCATAAAACTTGGACCTTTGTTGGGACTTTCAGGTGTGCATTCAACAGTAGATAACCGGTTGGCTCGAGTGCAGTTTGATTTTCAAGTCACTTTGTGCATTCCTGCAGCTGTAACGGCTCTGCATTCTCATTCAATGTTTCAAGTAACTTGGTGATGATATCCACTGTTTCCATGAAGATCACTTCATTGTCAGCTTCATCAGTGAACTTGTCCCCACCAAACAAGGCCCCAGACCGCTTCCTGCTTGCCGTCCTCTCCATAATCCAGTCCATACTGGTGCTAAATATTCAGGTCGCCAGCAAGAAATCTGAGATGAAACCTGCAACCGCACTCTAAGAACACTAGTGGGACTCGTTTCAGGGGAATCCCACAGAGCTCCAAAAACCTCCAGTACATCTCTACATGCTAAGTTGAATGCAATGCAAAAGTCAATGCAAGCTGCAATCAGCCCACAGTCAAACTCCTGCATGCAGTTAATGAAAGCGTCAAGTGCCGGGATGTGGCAGTTGAGCTGCTGATCCCCCTGTATGGAAAACTCAGCAAGATGTGAACTGAACAGTCATTCAGTTCAACAGTGAATTTTGGTTGTGTACAAAATTTTAAAAAAATTAAACCATATCTTATTGCAATTCTCACAGCAGCATCCTGTGTTTATAATGGTGTAAACACTGAGCTGTGTTTAATGTCCTTCAGTTTTTAACTTGGTGTATTTCTTTTTTTAAAGTGTAGTGACTTCATATTTGTCCGTCAGACAGTTTAAGGTTGTTAAAGATTACCCTGCTTCATTTCTGTAAATGCTTGATTCTCTGTGTTGCAGGTTGTGGTGGAGCCTATGTCTGGAAGTAGTAGTCAAGCAAAACTCCATATACTCATCTCCTCAATGCCATAACTGTATGATTTATGAAGTAAACCATACAGGTAAACACTTGACTCTATATTCTTCAGCAGCGCTTATTTGTGTTTATATTGGATCATTTGAGAACACAACTATACACACAGAGCAAATCTTGTAGACAAGCCTTGGAAAGTTGTCAAAATAGTAAGTTAAGTAATGTTGCATTCAGTCCATGTACACTGGACCAAGGGAAATCTGATTCAGTTCACTGGTGAGATTGATCCAGAGCTGGAGTTTGTTCTCCTGCAGAAAACACTGAAATTCTTCTCCAGGTTATAGGCAGGGGCCAAAGCTAGAATCACTTCCCCAAGCCTTTGGAATATCTGTATCCCCAAAGCAACACCTTGGTTCTAATTGGCTTTTGCGATTGGCTTGTAAGATAGTCGGGGTCCTATCAAGAAATTCCCACTCAAGTGTGGGGGGGCATTCATTTTCACTGTGAGCCACTGAGCCTTAACAAGATGTCCAGTCCTCCAGGCAGGCCGCTATGATCCTCCTGAGGGCAATCAGTAGACTCTCTCACCTACTGTGTCTTACAGAGAGACTCCCTTAGGTGATGACCAGGGGCAAGGGATCAAGAAGAGTGTCACTGTAGCACTCTTAGTCTTAAACACAAGTTCATTTCCCACCTCCAGTTCATCCGACTAATTAAACTTGATGCCCAGGAAACAGCTTGAGTTCAGCAGTTATACGAACCTCTGCACTCGTAACAACAAATGTGCAGAAAAACATTTTTTGTGGGTTATAGGATTTTTTTAAAGCTTCAGAATCTAGAATTTCTCATATTACTCATCTTTCACAACCTATCTGTGGGGACAGTGAAATTGTCATTAATAATACTAGGATGGTAACATCTTATCGTTCTTAATATGCTGTTTAAAATATCATCTCCTTATTGATTGTGCATTTAACTTTCAAAACACAATATTAGGATGCATCTCAGAGTCACATGCAGAATAACTTTTAAAGACAAAAAATTGATTCACCAAGATGCAATATGAATCTTTACCAGTAATGATAATTCGAAAGCATTATCAAGGTAATGGATACACCATGCACTTCATTGGTTTGCTTGTCTAGTGCTGAAGGATTCCATTTTAATTTGAATTGCCACAGCAGTGTGATAGATATCAGCCATGAGGCAAAGTGCATTTTGAACATTTTCAGATTGAATGTTGCTTCCTGCAAAGTAGTTACCATGAAAACATATGCACACAAAACATTTGAGTAATGTAAATAATTCTAATTGGCCTCTTCTCAGTGTCAGGAATTCAATGGTTTGCTAGACTCCAGGCTAAAGAAGGTGACAGTTCAATGCATATTCATAAATGCTGTTCTTTTAATTTACTCTTTCAATTGCTTCAAATTGCTTCAAATTATGAGTTGTTCCAGAGAAATGAAATATAGCTAAACACAAGTGATATATGACAATGCTGAGGTCAATTAAGATCAGATGTCTGGGCTCCAAGAGTGTTTAAATATGTATTTTAAGATGGATGGATGGATGGATGAATGGATGGAGGGAGGGATGGATGGATAGTCAGACAACAGACTTTGTTTTTTTGCAATTCCCCTACCTTCTTGGGCTCCAGCTGTGTGTTTTAGGAGGGACTGTTGATCATTAGCACGTCCCCCACATTGTGCAGTCCCTGGCATCACTCCCTGCTCTGTCATTGGCACATTTTCCCATCTTGTGTTTTAAATTGTAGGAGGCAAAGAATGGAGCTGTGTGGGGCTTGTTTGTTAACGACACAACACCCTCATGAGTTTGTGCTGGCAGCGTGCCTAGCCACCAGAACTGTGGTGCACTACACTAGAAATCTGGAAGTGAACCCACTCTCATTTTTAAACGTGCATATTTATTTAGTCATTTACCCAGCAGTCATTAGGGCTATGTGTGTAGCTTTTTCCTCTGATCTACTCAGACTAATTATATCAAACTTGCTCTTTGGGTTTTAATTTGTTTACAATAGATGATATAAATGAGGCCTTTCCTCCAATGGCTCCACAGATGATTGAAGTGTTGCATAGCAAAACGCAGCTGCACTGAGTTTATGACCAGGGTGTCCCTCACCACCAACTCACTATGTAGGATGCAGTGCAGCTTTGCAAGCACCAGCATAGAATAGTGTGTCTGATGCCTGATATGAGTTAGATGAACAGAGAAACAAAAAAGTAAAACCCCTACCAAGACACACACAGCTCAGGCATCTGTACAAATGTGCAAACAGATGATGATGATGAGTGCCAAACACCAGATAAAGGGTGATGAAGATGAGTGCTAAGAAGAGCTCGCTCTAACACCATTTTGCACACTTATTTTTCTTTCACTCTTAGATAAAATGTCCTCTTTTCTACCTCAAATTGACCTAAAATGAAAGTAAGACAGTCCCACATTCAGTCTCTCCCTGAGTTTTCACAGCACTCGCGCATAAAAGATGCACAAATTTTAGCCAGCTGTTGCTGGGATTTGGACCAGTCGATTATGAACTTGAGTTCAATATTTTATGCCTGAGCTGGACACCATACAACAGTGTGCAGTGAAGGTTTGGCTTTATAATATTCATTCGTATTCCTTAAATAATCAATGAAAGCTCTTAAGGTGGCCACAGACAACTGTAACAGACGTATAAACTTTTAATAATAACGACAGTGATAGTGTATTAGCGGGGTGCTGAAACAATGCATTAATAATTACATCTTAGTCTACGCTGAAGCCATTTCCAGGTTGCAGAGTGTGAGGCTTTCACTGGAAAATATTCTTCCCACAGGACATTCAAGTTGGGAACGGGACAGCTTTGTCATGCATACTGCATTACCTGATGATGCATTGCCAGGGAAAACAAAAGAATATGATTCATATATTTATTAAGGATGTCAAAATAGAGCATGAGTGAGTTTTTTCATACTCATAAGGACAGATCAAGCTGTAGACAAAAATGCATCAAATTATCAAGATACTGCCAAGGGTATTTGTGTTTGTACAAGGTTTAGCGGCGGGGGTGTAAAACAGTTGTAAGTTGTCAGAAACCTTTGAGGAAGAATAAATATGATGAAGGGCCTTAATTATGTGATTGCTGGCTTGGAAACCATATCACTGAAAATAGACAAGAGCTCAGCAGGGAGGGAGAAAACTCCCACACCCTTCACAGGAGGAGAATGACAGGTACTTTCTGCGCAGTGTTTGAATGGTGTGTTTCTACATTTTGCAACTCTGTGCACTTGAATGATATTTTGATCTGTTGTTATGATACTAATGCACATTTATGCATACTTAAGTGGAGAGCACTAAACAGAAAAGAGAAATGTGGGTTAATCTGTAGCAACATAAAGACTGTTCCAGTGGTCTGTGTCTCATATACATGTTCTCTGCTGCTACTGTAGATACACTTAAGCACACTTTGATCAGAGCAACTCATATAATTATGAGAATCTAGTTAAGATTTTGCTTCCTCCCTGATGCAGCAACATTATTTTTTCCTTTGGCTTGGCTTTTATTGTTTGTGTAAAATCTGAGTCGCACAGCATTGTGGGTACTGTTTAATGTCAACAAAACATTGCAGCAGCAATTCATTTTTACTATTGGGATTAAAAATGTAATACAGCAGCTACAGTCTTGCTCAGAGAGTCTCATTTTCACCTGAACCTCTTCATGCTTTTCTGTCACACTGTTATATCCTTGTAAGGGGCACCTCAGCTCAAAACAATTGATTATTTAATTGGTTTATTCATTGGCAATGAATTGGCAATGGGACAGTTTGTCACAAGATATCAAAGACTCATCTCTGTAATTAAACCTGAGTTAGAAACCTGTCCAATGGGTGACTGTGTATACAGTATCATTGCAGCACCTCATGGTATAAATGCTATAATTAATAACAACAGATGGCAATCATTGAGTTGACAAGACTATAACATGCACAGGCTCTGCAGCATGGATTTGGAACATGTTTAGAGTAGTTTCGTGCATATACAGCTTGTTTCTGATTTTTCGGACTACAGTATGTTAATGAATAGCATTCCTCTATTCACTAACACATTTAGTACATGATGAGATAATGGCAGCAAAACATGTGTGAACCCTTTTTATGTACAAGAAACAAGTATGCCATTTCTAAAGTATGTTCACACAGAGTTGACTTAACACTGAGCTCCCTATTGATTCTTTCTCCCTACAGCTCTTTCACACTCTAATCAGACTAACAAAACATTGGGACAGGTGCTCCTTGAAGATACTGGCAGAACCATTAAGTATTTAACAACAATTGTGCACCGCGGAGGATGTATTCCCATTCTAGGGTAACCTACTTATCACCACAGTATAAATGCAAATGCTTAAGTTTATTACAGTGTAGCTCCATGTTTAAAACATCAGTTGAAAATAACACATCTGTTCCCAGCACATATGCTTCTGTTAGGGACATGTCTGACAAAAAAGAAATAGAAGAATAAGTAAAAATAATTTTATTTCATTTCTAGTACTTACTGTCTATGCATACAGCTGACTGGGGTATTTCATGTGGTAATTGCAAGTCTTAGGTTTTCTTTTTCCATGTCCACATTATGAAGCTTGTTTGCCTTGTGCAATACAAACATTGTAGGATACATATTTGTGTATGTTTAGTTGATACAGAAGCAGTCTCAGATCCAAGATCCTTCCATCACTATGCACCGCAAAAGATGAAAGTTGTCTTTAAACAGGCAGCCAGTGTGTGCAGTTGTCACATTGTTCAAATGTAATCTTGCTCTCTGTGGTCCCACTGCAGTATGAGTCTTCCTCACATTGAAAAGTCTGTATTACATTTTTCTGTTGGACCACAATACCTCAGGGTGAGTTTGGTCTGGCCCAGTCGACTGTCAGTGATGCAGTTTAGGTTTTTTGTCTCTCCCAAGCCTGAGGAGCAAGTATAATTGAGAAATCAGCAGGGCCTTCTCCTTCTCCTCAAAGTCATTTGCTTACATACTGTGTTCCCACACCAATCATCAGCTTAGCGGCTTAGCTGTATTTGTACTTGAAGATTGTATAGCTGTTGCCGTCAGCCGTCTTATCCCAACAGTGGCTGTGAAGGAGAGTAGAAACTTTTGCTTTGGCATGCACATAACATTGATCTATTTGTTATATGAGACCCTCTGTGAAATTCTGTGATTACAATCAGTTGCCACAGAGAAATTTCTACAAGTGAATGACCTGAATAAAAAAGATGATCTTACACTGCATGACAAGCTGAATATTGTTGTATAACTGTTCTCACCAGAACAGATTTCTGAAATTACTCTTAAATCAAAATAATGAAATTATCTCTGTTTGCTATCTGAGACTAGACACTGCTAATCAAGTTGCACAGTGTAATCCCCAGCCATCATGTTTGTTTTAAAACACAACTGATATACATCCTCTGATGAACTTTAAGAGGAAGTGTTTTAAATGGCATCAAAAAGACACAGTGGGTTCTGCATGTGACGTTGCAGGAAAGGTTTGTAATACCTTTCACACACAAAGCTATTGACAAAGGTCATAGAGTCGAAAAATACATATGAAACATTTGATCAAGTTGCAAGAGTCTGTGTGATAAAAATAGTCTGGATCGCTAAGCAATTATATTTTTATCTCTATATATCTAAAAGGACTGTGTCACACTGTGAAAGGCTATTGTCAAATTCAAGCAACACCCAGAAAAATGCTGACATGGGGTTTTCCATAGATTCCCTGTATCATCATTTCTGAGGGTTACAATGTGGAGTCAAACCCTTGGAGATGTGATCCTTTTTTCTTTTTTAATGGCGAGCAAATTGTCTTCTGAGGCAGAGGGACCTTGTTTTGCAGTATCTTGGTCAGAATAAACTCCAAAATTGTTGTAATTTAAAGTCAAATAATATAGCTGATCCCAGAAAGATTTATCTTGCAGCTCATGCGTATTAATTTATTTTTGTGTGACTGTACCTTAAAAATGAGCTTTTTTCCGAGCTTTCTCAATTGCCTCCATTCATCAAAATGGCATTGACACTGATTTCTGTGCTGAGGTCACAGACATATATGCAAAGAATGTAGTCTGCTAACATAAACAAATGACTGGCCCTGGGCACAACATAGATATCAAGACAACTCCAAATAAGCACATAAGGGTAAGCAACAGGATGTCGACCGCTGTAGTGTCATTAATAACAAGAGTTTTCTGTATATTACACATTGTATCTGAAAAAAAGAAAAAAAAAAACATATCCAGAAAAATACATCATAACATATCTAAGGTAGAAGTCAGGCAGGATCATCACAGTAATAAAATCAAGACTGAAAAAGAAAAGAATAAGCCCTCCAATAGATGCTGAATGCTGAATTAGCATTACTTACCGTTTGACACATTGAATGATATCCCTCAACTACTCACTTACTCCCAACTGAAACATGACTCCCCTGTCAAGATTTTATAGGCTGACATTAGAGGACCTGGGTGAATTAATAAAAGTGAAATATGGTAATATCAGAGCAGTACAGATGACTAATTAATATTGGCAAAGGAAATTAATGTTTCATGTCAGTGTTTGATGAATAAGTATCTAAGACTAATATGTGGAATTGTTAGAATGTATCTCACACCTTGTAGAGGATTATGACGGTATCAGTGGAGCTCCACTTGCAGACACTCTCAGTCTCCTGTAGGCCTCATGTATGCCACTAGTCAAAAGTTTGGACACACCTTCTCCTTTGGTGTTTTTTCTTTATTTTAATTATTTTCAACATTGTTCATACTGAACACATCCAGTAGAACATATGTAATTATGTAGAAAACGGAAAATGTTAAACAAGTCAGAACATATTTTATATTTTCACTGACTAAAGTAGCCACATTTGACTTTTATATTCCCTCTTCAGATTCCCAAGGTAGTCACCTAGTGCAGTGAGTGTGACTTCTTTATTTGAGCCATTTCTTCTTAAAGTGTTTTAGACCATCAGCTGTCTTGTGCAGAAGAACGGTGGGTATAGGGTCAATGGTCCTATTTGTGCTACTACAACTACTGTACAACTCCATTCATGGCAAGAAACACTAGAGTTAAATAGAAAGAAAAGAAAGTTCATTATTACTTCTAGGAACAAAAGTCAATCAATTTGAAAATGTTAAAGGACAGAAGCCAAATCATCAAGAAACTATGATGAAATGAGATTTCATAGGGTCTGTCACAGGAAAGGAAGAGCAAGAGCTACAGTGCGTCTGCTGCAGAAAATAAATTGATTAGAAATGCCGGCCTCATAAGCTAAGGATGTTGTCATTAGACTCAGTTTCATCATAGTGTTTGATGGTTTTGGCAACTGCACTTGGGCTAAGACAGTAATTTATTGACCATGGGAGACTTTATTTGGGTCCCAGAAAAATTGACATTTGAAGTAAGAACTATATTTTTATACCGAATATTTGTTTTCCCAGATTATTGTATTTGTAATGCTCTTGAGAAAGAATGAAAACCTAAATGTAACAGAGCTGTGATTTCTTTAGCATACACCTCTTCAAAATGGGTAATTCATCTGCTTTGCATCAAAATGTAAGCCCTATAATTTTAGAAAATAACAGTTAAAATTCAATTCAATTCAATTCAATCTTTATTTGTATAGTGCCAATCATAATCGCTGATTATCTCTAGGCGCTTCACAATTC
>JAQQAE010010247.1:0-14194 GCA_029823295.1 Pseudamia nigra
ATAGGGTGAGATGGAGGCAGATGATTGGCTGTGGCGACCCCTGAAGGGAACAGCCCAAAGGAAAAGACGAAGAAGATGATATAAAGGTTGTGAAACCCAAAGAACAAACAGTATCTGTTTTATTATTACACATGCCAGCGGGATTGAGATGTGGGTACGGCAGAGTGGGTCGGGTGTCATCCATCTGACCACCCATCCTTCTGTTTGTCCATCCATACTTTCACCCAAATTCAAATGAAGCCAGGTTCATCAGACTTGGCATACAGGTTGACTTTGGCACTAGCATCTGTAACTTTGTTTTTGAAGACAAAAGTTCAAAGGTCATTTTTATTATCAGATCTATGTTCACCATATTTGAAAATAAGTTAGACTACTGGGTCTGCATCTCTGTTAAGTCTAAGTCCAGCTCATTCTAGTTTTTGAAGCTGTGTTCTTTCAAACCAGGTCCTGCGCAGCAGTCCGGACCTCAGTGAAGACCAGCAGCAGATGAGGGGGATCCTGGCTCAGGCCCTTTTCTCTGTAAAGTCCGAGCTGGACTCTCTGCCTCGGCCCACCTCACCGTGTGAAGGACCCCAAGAGGACGTAGAGGTCAGAAGTGAAGGAGACAAGGCGCTGGCTCTGCTGGAGCAGTACGCTGAGCTGCTGCTAAAGTCCGTGGAACGTAAACTAGACACTAAGACCTGATGCCACGCCCACAGATCCAACTCATACATGCACCATGAATCACTTACTGTTATGTGCAGACATTTTTTTCAAACAGGAGATAGAATTATTTTATTATATTTTGGAAAGAAAATAAGGATGTTTGTGGATTATGCACCGAGAAAAAGAAGGTCGCCTTATATTTTCCAAGTTGCTATAGATCTTTTAAAAATTAAATGTTATATATGTGTTAAGAATAATCAGATGTTCTCTCTGGAAAGACTAGAGCTGCCTTTCCCAAACATACAGTCAGGGCCCAAAACGAGTCTTTTGCACTGGTTTGCCAATTTGTTTATTCATTTTTGTCTGTTATTTTGTTCGTTTTATGCTCATTTTTGTGGAGTGTTTTACTGTTCTGTACTGTTTTACGTCTGTTTGCATGTTCCTTTAATTTATTTGTCCATTGTTGTTTTTTAACATTTTTGTTCATTATTGCTTATTATTTGATTCAGTTTTGGTCATTGTCTTGATTATTTTGCTTGTCTTAGATTGTTTTGTTCATTTTTATCTTCAATTTAAAAATTTTTTTTATTCATTTTGTTGATTTATTATTTATTTTCCCCTCATTTTCATGTAATATTGAGAAACAGCAGTAACAGACAAAGGCATAAAGTGATAACATGTAGAAACAAACAAATTTTTATGAATTGCCTGTAGATACTTATTTATTCCTCATAATTTGCATTTGTTCATTTCTTGTCATTGCTCTCTGATAAAATGAAATAATAAACAGTGGAAAAATCAAATACTGTGTGTTTTCTTTTAATGAGTGATAGCTTTATTTCACAATACCATGATAAATGAGGCATCTAATCAACTCCAGTGTTTTCAAAACAATATTGATATTATTGTGTTAGTAGCAAATTCACCATGTACTAAAGGTATGATAAAATATTAATAGCAGTAGCACCTATGTTTTTATAGTGAAAAACAAGTTGTGTATTACATGGTTACTTATGTGTAAGAGGAAACTGATTAAATGCACTATGGCACATTATAGAATGAGCTCAGCTCATATTAATTCACATCATAAAGTAACACACCACACTGCTCAGTCTCTGCTCTATCCATGAAAAAACACAGGAAGCTTTTAGTTCTGTAAATGGAGTTTCTGTATGTTTCTATGCAAAATGTGTGTGCTCATCTGCACGTAAGCCTCACGCAGGGCTGAGTCACGTTATGTATGAGCAGGTGTGGTTTTCATGGAAGCGTCTCCACATTGACGTAGGTGAGGACGACATCATGCAAGATGTTGATTCTGTCGATCTGGTTCAGCTCTCTGACGCGGTGTCGGAACTCAAAGAGTGGGATGTTGTTCACTGCCACCCTGAACGACTCATGTGTGCACAGGATCTTCATCTGGAACAGTATAAAAACAAATCAGAAATAGCATGTGTATCAGGACTGGGAAGTGACTCACATGCACTTTGGAAAAGGGAAAGGTTAATGAAATCCATCATAGAAGTGTAAATCTGTGCAGTTTAAAGTTTATCAAAAGAAAATTAAATGATGGGCTCATGATGCTTCACAGAAATCTAGAAACTCATACATGTAGATGTTACAGATGTTAATTAACTGCTTGCAGATGTGACTCATACTGTCTACTACTGTACAAACCTGTCATAGACAACATATCAAAATTAATTTTTTTGAAAATTACATGTGAATTTTGAATTTAATGCCAGCAACAGATTTCCATGGAGCTGAGAGAAAAAGACTAACACAAAAAATAAAAAAATTCTTAAGAAACAGTAGCAAAGTGGAAAACTGTCCTGTACTCAGGATCATATCATGTCAAAATGTGAAATTAAAATCATGGACACCATGTGCTCCAGCCTAAAGAGGACAAGGATCAACTGGATTGTTATTAGCACTCAGTTAAAAAGCCAGCATCTCTGAAGATACGGGGGTGCATTCGTGCACATACAGACAATGCCAACCAACAGCCTGCACATATTGCAGTAGCATATGGCTCTACAGTGATTTGAGGAGCTAAACTGCTCTGATGCAGTCCTGACTTGTCACCAGCTGAAAATGTTGGTACATTTTGTAACAAAAAACACAATGAATATCTTGTCAGTTCCCAAAATGAGTTGTTAATAGCAGAGGTGATGCAGCAGAGTGGCGAACATGACTTGGTTCAACTTTTTTTGTTTTTTGAAATGTGTTGATGGCACTAAATTCAAAAGGAAAATGTGATTTTCAAAAATAATCAAATTGCTCTATTCAGTTTTCTCATTTCCTGATGTGTTGTGCATGTGCTATTTTCAACAAAATGTGGAGTGTGATGGTTTGCAAATCATCAGTTTCTGTTTTCATTAACATTTTACACAGCGGTTCAGCAATTGTGGACATGGGGTTGTAATTGTAATTGTTAATGATGTTAGTGGGCAACATTAGACCCTCACTGACCTCCAGGAGTCTCCCTGCAGTACAGCACTTCCCTGATCTAGGAACAGTCTGCCCAAACGATTTTCCAACCCTTTCCACTTTTTCTGCCAAACGTTAGCCTGACATTAAGCATGAGAGAGTGACCTGGAGTCAGTAAAAGCACCGTTGGGCATTTAATTCTGTAACAACGTCCACATGCAAAAAACAGCAGGGTTATGAAAGCATCTGTCGTTAACTGTTAGGCAGCGCACACAACAAATTCTGATTTGAGGTTTACTTTGAACCTTTTTGATTTTGATATTATAAAATGGTTGTATTTGACAGACTGATAATCTACCTTTTCTGCTGAAAAGCCGTCAAGCAGATTTGGTGGCATCTTACTCGTTTGCCTCCTAACGCATCCATTCCCAAAGACTGGGTCGTGACCCACGGGTGGGTTGTAGATTTGGTTGGGTCTCAAACTGAATTTGCATTTCAAAAAGCTTTGAACATGAGACAGGAGAAGAAAATGCTAAGTTTACTCATAATCTGTTTTATGACGTGTTTTAAATGAATATGTTGTTTTAAAGTAGAGGGGAAATGAAACCTATGAGGCAGCCTGTTTTTAGCTATGTATTTCATTTTTGCATATGTTTCAAGAGCACTAATAATTGACAGTCTATTTCAAATACAAGACTCTTCAAAATGTTTGGTTTATCTATTCAGGATCATATCATGAGTCACTGTGGAAATAGCCGACAGGAGCATTTTGGAACATCGTCTCCCTGTGTTGTGTTTTTCAGATAGAGCTTTTTTTAAATTTCAATGTAGTAATAATTCATTGATGTTATCATGCTACTCAGAGCGTCCTTAAGCATCACCTCAGCCTGCTGCTCAGTCTTACTCCTGGTTCTGACTCTCACCTCAAAAGGGCTCCCGAGAGCGAAGGGGAAGGGGCCCTTCAGGTCCCTCTCCTCTATCCCCCAGCGATCACCCACTTTGTGGTTACGGACCACCACCTGCTTGCCCCCCTCACTGAAGCGAGGGTTAATATGAAAAGCAATGTCGCTGCCTCTCAGGAAGTTGATGGTGAACCTGTGGAAAACCAAAGCATGTTAGACTTTAGGAAACACTCGGCTGTGACACAGCATGAGATCTGTGTAAGCTATTTGATGAAACTTGTTTCAGATAAGTTCAGTATTCTTACATTTTAGCATTTGGTTTCACATGTCCCAAAATCGTCATCATCATCTTGTCGTAGACTCCTCGGGCGAGATTCAAGTTGTATGGCACACTCTAAAAATAAGAGGCAACTGAAAAAAGTTATGTATTGTTCATCCCACTAACCTCTGGCAACCACACATCTGTGCATCTTCAATTCAATTCAATTCAATCTTTATTTGTATAGCACCAATCATAATCGGCGATTATCTCTAGGTGCTTCACAATTCGAGGCTGAGACCTCATGACTATACAGAGAGTAAACCCAACAGAACCACCGAGAGCAAGGAAAAGGCGAGCACATGTGTTTCATAAATATTATTATGAATCATCAGCAAGTCGACGAGTTAATTTCCACGCACAGATGAGTCGCAATCGGTGAGCTTGCTGCACAACTGGTCTGAAGACATAAAACCACAGAAGATAATGGTGGAAGGCTCGTGTTATCGGAAAGTGTGTCCAAAGTGAGCATTTTAAACCAGATTCAAAGTTGAAAAGGGTAAGGTTGTTCTGATCTTCTGGAATAATTTTGTCTGAAATTCACAAACTTGAAAAGAATACTAGAGCTGGAGGAAATGGCACAAATACATGGCTTGTGATGGACCTTTGTGTAGAGGAATAGTTCCTCTAGTGTGCGCAACAACCCATTGTATGTCAGTTAATTAAAAAGTTGTGCCTATTTTGTATTACTTTGGTATGATCAACGTAAAATTGCCTATAGATCCAATACATGTTTTCATTCCCAGTGTGCTCAAAGCCATCCTGTCAGTCCCTTTGGCATACCAGGCCAAAGTGCCCTTTACTGTGGGTACATGACATATGGAGTGTACAGTCTATCCCACCTCTGGCAATATTGGAGATTTGGAGATAATGGAAAACAATATCCTCAGGCATCAGAAAGGACAGAAACCTTAAGCC
The DNA here is from genome assembly GCA_029823295.1 of Pseudamia nigra. Classification (NCBI taxonomy): domain Eukaryota; kingdom Metazoa; phylum Chordata; class Actinopteri; order Kurtiformes; family Apogonidae; genus Pseudamia; species Pseudamia nigra. The sequence continues at coordinate 5,212 of JAQQAE010010247.1, forward strand.
TGTATCTCAGAATGTAGGGTTCTCAGTGTCATTGTGTGAGTTGCAGGGCCTTACTCGTGTTGCCTGAATATCAAACATTTTCAAACAAGTATGAATGTACGAGAAAATGTGAAACTATTTTGCGAGGGGTTGGCAACCTGTGATGCTAAATTGTGAGTGACCGGAGACAAAAATGACAATTAGGCTTTCCAGGTGTGAGACAGACACAAACGGCCCTGGAACAACAGAGACATATCTTCCCGTAGCCGCCGTGTTTTTTCTTGCAATTTTGTTTTTACAACTAGTTGCAAGTTGTTGCGGCCCAGTGAGATGCTAGGTTTAGATGGAGTTGGGGAGAATGGATACGGCGTCACTACCACACAGGAGACCGGGGTTCTGGTTTTGTTTCATGCCCTGTGGTTTTTTTTTTTGCATTTTGTGGGGTGTATTTTTCAGTATTTTCTGTGTAACCTTCAACTTGGCCCCTTATTTTCTGATACTAGCCAAGTAATTTGATAATGCAACTGTGCTGCACATTCAGGGCACATGGCAACGCATCTCATGTGATAGTAACCATTGGAACGATGCATGCCCAGCTGTCAGTGTTGGGAAATACCACATCATGGTAACCTGGATACATGGAAAAGGGTGTTGACGAAACAGCTGAATTTGACACATTAGAAATGAATACAGTACATCTATGCTTGGAGTGCCGACTTGTTGGCAGGTCAGTTTGACTCACCAGTGGTCCAGATGTGGGTGGCAGCCAGCTTGAAGGCATCAGAGCTGGATTCTGGCCTGGCCATCCTGACTGCCCAGGGTGGTAGGGCCAGCCAGCGTGAGCAGGCCACCCTTGAATATTTGGCTGCATACTGGGTGCAGGTGCTGGGACCGGAGCTGGGGTCAGGCCTGTTGTAGCTTGAGCTGGAACTGGAGCTGGAGCTGGTAGCGGTTGGTACTGACCTGTCCAACAGGGCTGGCAGGGCTGGCCTGGAGCTAGTGCTGGAGCTGGGGCCAGACCCGGAGCTGGGGCCAGAGCCGGAGCTGGGACAACCACGGCTGGAGCTGGAGCAAGAGCTGGTGCCGGGGCGGAGACTGACATCGGGGCAGGAGGAAGGACAGGGACTGGAGCTGGTTGTGTCCCGGTCCAGCAGGGTGTGTTTGGCTGTCCGGTCCAGCATGGTGCAGGCTGGGCAGGTTGAGCTGGCTGAGTGGGCTGCCCCGGCCATGCAGGGAAAGTGGCCCCAGGCGTCGGAATGGGCCAGAGGCTGTTAGCCTGTGGGGCAGAACCAGCGGGTGGGCAGGTGCCACACAGAGCGTCAGTTTGCTGAGAGGGAGGAGGAGATGGACAGGAGTCAGAGAGAGAAGGAGCAGGGGCCAGAATGGAGATGCGGGGTAGAGACAGAGTGGACAGGATGGAGGACACCAACTTGACATTGCAACATTGCCCATTGACAAAAGCAAACATTTAAACATTTAGATTAAAAAACGTGAACAAAAATGATCACTGTGAGTCTTACCATTGGAGCCACCAGAGAATTTGCTGAGGTACTTACATCCATGCTGCCTGTGAAAACAAAATCAGATTCAACGATCATCACACCAGTGTCATCACAAGCAAGTCCACCTGAGACGAAGGCGACAAAAAATTAACAACATATAGAAAATGAGCAAAAAATGAACCAAATAATCAACAGAACAAATTTAAATAACCTAAATGAACAACAAAATCAACAAAAACCAACATAAATAGGCAAGAGAAAAAGAGAAAGAGAACAAAATGCAACAATAATACACAAAGTGAAATGATCAAATAATAAAAAATAAAGAAAATTAAGCAAAATAAACAACAAAATTATCAGAAATTAACAAAGTTATCTACAAAATAAACAGAAATGCACAAAAATGAAGAAAATTAACAAAACAACATCACTAAATGAATAAAATTGGACTAAAAAGGAATAAAAGAATTCTCCATATGAACAAAGAAATCAACAAAATGAAAAAAATGAACACGACAATCTGCAACATGAAGAAAAATGAACAGAAGTTGAGCCAAATATTCCAGGAAAACAACAAAAATGAACAAAGTAAGCAAGAATGTGAACAAAAAATGAACTAATTAAGAATTTGATTGATTTGAATGATTGACAAAACAAACTTAAATAAGCAAAATTATCCACAAAATGAAACAAAATAAATGGAAAATAAACTAATCTGGAAAAAAAAACACAAAATTAACAGAAATAAAACAACATTATCAAAAAACAATGAAAAATGAGCAAACTCACCCACTAAAGGAAGAGAAACTAGCAACAAAAATGACAATATAGAAAAACAGAAATGAACAAAATATTAATTAAATCAATGACAAAATCTACCAAACAATAGACAAAGTGAAGCTAAGTAAGCAATGAATGAATGTAAATAAATGGGAAAATAACACGACACACAAAATGAAAGGAAATGATCAAAAGATGAACAAAATAATCCAATAAAATAGAGAACTGATTAAAATTGAATGAAATAATATAGCAAATGGACAGAAATGAACAAAATAATACACAAAATGAACAAAAAAAGAACTAAATTGTGAGGAAATGAAAGAAAATCAAATTAATGGAAATGAACAGAAACATTAAAACAAAATGAACAAGAACGGATAAAATAATCCAACAACAAACCCCAAAAGAGAGAAAAAAACAAACAAACATGAAGTCAGACTGGTTTATTGGGGGACAAATTCAACATTTCGCTAATACTGAAGTGGCCGAAATCTTCATCTTTGCTCACAGGAGCAGAAAACCAAACTGGACCAAACAGGTAAATAAAGCCGCGTTTTAATAGCATCGACTCACGCGGACACATAATGACACACTGACCGAGCGTTTCATCGACCTGTGTGAGTGGAATGTGCAGGAACAATGACCTGCCATGTGTCACTAATACTAATACTGTGACTCGATGGAATAGAACCCTTCATTTCTACCATCCTGCCCCACAGACACAAAGGGCAGGCACTATGTTACACTAACAAGAATATTCAAGCTTTTATTGATTATGTGGATTTATTTTGTCGCTGTTTTTTCATTTTCTTCATTGTTTTCTTCATTTTTCGGTCATGTTTTTGTTTGTTTTTGTTCACTTTGTCTGGTCCTTATTCATTTCCTTTGGGTTTTTTTTTTGTCTTTTTTGAATGTTTTACTATTTTGTTCTCAGTATTTTGTTTCTTTTGCTCAATTTTTAAATTTCTGTAACTCGTGTAGTTTTTGATTGTTTAATTAACTTTTTTTTTACTATGTTTCATATTATTTGGTTTCATTTTGTTCAGTTTCTAGATAATTTTGTTCATTTTTCTTCATTTTCCTAGTTGTTTGATTCATCATCATTCTTACTTTTCTCGTTTACATTTCGGTTGAATTTCTTGATGATTTTGTTCATTTTTTTTCTACTTTTGCAAATTACTTTAGCAGTTTTTTTCCATATATTTTGTTCATTTTTCTTTATTTTCATTGTTGCTTTGTTAATTTACCTTTCGTTTCTTGAATTTTTTTTCTAATTCTCCAAATGATTTTGTTTTGTTTTGTTAATTTTTCGCCATTATTCATGTTTCTTTATTTTGTTTCTCATTTTTGGTTATTTTCTTTATAATTTTGACCATTTAGGCTCAGTTTTTTAATATAATTTTGCAGATTATTTTGTCTATATTTGCTCAGTTTCTTGCTCATTTTGCTCACTTTTCTTCACTTAACTTATTATGTTGTTCATGTTTTTTTAGTTTATTTCCTATTTTGATCATTTTTTTCCTCTTTTGAATATTTTGTGAGTTTTTCTTTATTGTCTTGATTACCGTAGTTGTTTGCTTTTGCTCAGTTTCACGATCAAGTTAATTTTTTTCACTTTCCCTCATATTGCATTCACACCTTAAGCCTATTTCTTATTTTGCTCATTTTCTTCTCACATTGTTCAAGTCGGAATCATTTGTTTTCAGACACATTCATCTTTTTGTTCTTATTTATACACATCAGTAATCACCTTTGGAAGAGACTGATCAAGGAAGTTTTGAGATACACTTTATCAAGAATAAATCACATTGTAGAGGTAAAAACATTTTACTCCAACTTTATGGGCAACAGTGTATTTGTGACATCACAAATATCCACGGCTTGTTTCAGGTCAGGTTATTTAAAAAGAAGCTGCATGTTTACCTCCTCAGAGTAGGAATTTTGATATTTTAACATTATTTTTAGAGCCTCCTCAAATGTGTTTAAAGTATAAACAAGTCACAGAGCAGATGTGATCTTGTCCACCTGCCAGGGTGAACTTGGGTCTATATGTTCTTTTTTCTTTCATCATAAACACAGACATCAGCAGCCATTATAATCAATAGACGGATAGCGAGACGCAAAGGAACTTGAATAAAATTTAGATTCTAACTCACCTTTTGTGTCTTCAGTCCTCAGGTGAACGCAGGGGCAGCTCTGGTGAATCAGTCAAGGAAGCGCTCATCTTTTATAGTGTCCTACCCTCACACCACCAGGCCACTCCTCACTTCATCACTCATATGTCTGGTAGAATAGCACTCCCTCACGATGGGTGCTCATTTGTACAAAAACACTGGATGATCTGACTAAAATATGTCAAAATATGCCAAACGTCAAAATATGCAGACTGTAAAAAATCCCTTTCACTCACTATGTTTATTTTCTGATTGTCAGTGAACGCATAATGATATGTTTATGAGGTTTTTTTCAGTGTGAATGGGATGTGGTCATGGGATGAGGTAAAACATCTGTGTGAGCCTGACAGAGTCACACAATCACGTAGAGACAAAGACGAACTCAGATACTAACAGCTCAAAGGTCAGCCGCGTGGTTCATGCTCAGGTTAAGTGTGTTGATTCTGTCATTGGTAAAGATATTCAGACATCAGAATCAATAGGTCATTGTGAATAATTAATGTACTGTATGAATGAACAGCATCTTTACCTTTACAAGTCTAGGATAATGATAACAATAATGATCTTTGTATTACAGAACAACCAGATTTTAAGACCCTAATACAACATAAATAAATACAGATTAATGACTTAAAACAGGAAAAAGAAACCCTATATTAAATCGGGTTGATAACTGAAACAGCACAAAGACAGCATATCAAATGTTGAAAGATTCATTAATTAAATTACACACTCGTTTTTGAATTTGATGCTTGTAGTAGGTTTCATAACACTCGAGTCAGGGTCACTGATTTCCACTCTGTATCATCAACTCTTCATTAACACTATGAGCTTTTCACAGCTGAGGTTGCAGCTGCTGTAATTCTGAATGTTTTATGTTTTATTGTGCACTTAACATTTCATGCAGGACAGTTCAGCACCCAGACTCTTGTATTGCGGAGCCATGCTGTTGGAATACATGCAGAATGTGGTTTGACATTGTCTTGGTGAAATAAACAAGGCCCTCCCTGAAAAAGCTACTATTTCTTTGCAGTACATGCTGCTCGGAAGCCTGAATATTTTTGAGCAGGATGGACCCTCTTTTTTCCTCCTTTTTAGCCTGGAGCATCCATGATTTTCAATGTAGTGCCATCTGAGGGTCCAAGGATCACAGTTGTAACTGATCATTCAACATCAAGTTCTTCACATTTCCTGAAATTTCACTTTGTTTATTCTCTTTTAATTGTTTATTTGTTTTTTTTTTTGCAATTTACAGAGAAACATAATTCTTAAATTGTGGCACTATTTGTCCACACAGTCTTTCACAGAGTGGTGAACTCCTCCCGGATGCTCTCTTTATGTTACTAACCTGTTCACCTAATAACTGTGAGGTGTTCCGCCAGGTGTATTCATGTTCTTATGTATTTTACATTATTATTGTCTTAACATTGCAGATTTTTTATATTGTGTTTGTCTTGTTACATCTTTTACCCTGTTTTCATCTTTACATTTCTGTTGATGCTGCCTTGTTACAGATTTCATGTTCTCTTTATCTTACGATGTCGTGATGATGTTTTTGTCCTGTTACATTTAAATGTTTTTGACTTGTGACTTTTCATCTTATTACTGTTTGCTACACGTTGTGACATCTTTGTCAAGGTTTTCATCTTGTCGTGTAGTTGTTGTTGTTTTTGGCTTGTTTTATATATTTTAAATATTTTTGTTTTGTCATATTTCTTACCTTTCCACTGCCCTTCACATGCCATTTATAGACTCCAACAGCTTTACTATTATTTTAGTTTGGAGAATAAACTCACATATCATATTATTGCTACAGGTATGTCTTTTACGCTGACACTCACCAACCCAATAAAAACAGCTCTTTGGATTCTGGAAGGACAGCTTTTGGTATATAACTATTATTCGCTGGCTACTTAACTAATGTATTGATTTCAGTGTTGTACACAGGCAGAGGTTTCGGGGTCAGACAGTCATTATAACTCCACGGCAACAGCTCAAAAGCAAATAACACTGAGCAGAACAGTGCTGACAATGTCAGTAGTTGTCCTCGTACTTTTATTAGATTAACATCAGCTGCTTGAAAAAAAATGTCAGGAATGGCAAAAACCCTTCGAATGCAAAGACTGAATGCTCTAAGAATTTAATGCATAAGGGGGTTTTTATTTCTATTATTCTTTGATTCCCAAACATTTTCAGCACAAGTTATAAAAGGTACACGTGGTGTCTTCTCCCGACACAGAGAAAGAAAAATTAATCACATCATCCCAACTTAATGTTTTTACTGTAAATAAGTCTTCATGTTAGGCTATTTTTTTTCAGGCTTTAAATAGAGATGCCACGTAAAAATGAGGAACAAAAAGACTGAGGCTTTTTTTTGTTTGATTTTTATTTTATGTTGTGTGAGGCAGCCCGCAAAGTCAAAAAAATAAACAAATAAATGATTAAAAATAAAGAACAAACTGAAAGAATGGAAACAAAATCAGCAAATCAATCAAAATATTTTTAAAAACTGAACAACAAAACCCCAAAAACAAATACTCAACACAATGATGAGAGTGAATAAATGGACAAAAATGAACAAAATGATCAACTAGGCTAACAAAGTCAATAACAAATTGAATAATAATGTGCAAAAACAAACATTTTAACAAGGAAAACTAACAAAATAAGCAAGAAAATGAGACAAATGAATGAAATAAGGCAAAATGGGAGAAAAGGGGCAATTTTTTTAACCATGTGGAAGTAGCAGCATATTTAAAAGCTTTTTTCCCCCCAAGTTCTGTTCTCACTCTTGGGACCATCTGAAGAACAGAATGAAAGCAAAGTCCATATTGATTTTGGTTTCTACACATGTAGACAGCAAAAAAGGAGGCAGTAAGCCAAGAATAGTTTTATAAATAAAAATCAACCAACACAAGATCCTACGCACATAGAGGGACGGCCATTAAACAGTAGCATACACAATACAGTGTGTGCGATTTACACAGCCAGTATTAAAACGCAAAGCACAGTGGTGCACAGAATCTAATTTCTTAAGATATTGATAAGGGGCATTCAGAAACAATGGATCACCATACTCCAGCAGAGGTAAAAAGGTAGCTGGTGTTAGGTATTCGCTTGTCTTGAGAGAGAGAAATTAGATTTGTTCCTGAAATAAAACAAAACAATTTTACCTTCAGCTCGTGGGTGAGGTTTTCAATGTGTGTTTTTAAAAACAGATTCTGCCCAATGATGATACCTAAGCACTTGTACAGTGTGACTATTTCAATTTCAACCCCGTGAGTTGTTGAGATCTTGGGAAGTACTTTTTTGTCATTTGAAAACAAAGCATTTGGATTTGTCTGCATTTAACACCAGTTTATGCGGAGTTAAGTGGGTCTGAATAACATCAACGGCAGGTTGGATGTATTCTGGAGTTTTGGCTACTGTAGAAGAGGAACAATAGATGCCTGTATCATCTGCATAGAAATGGTAGGCAGCATTGGATAATTTGTAACAGAGGCTGTTTACATATAGTATAGTGAGAACAATATTGGTCCCAAAACGAAACCTTGAGGCATGCCCTTTGACATCAGGAGGAAGGCAGGGGAAGACCCAGAAAACTGGACACACTGAGTTCCAGCTGATAAATCGTCTGAGAACCAGCCTGCGGCATGCTCAGATAAGCCAATGATACGGAGTCTTTTTGACACGATGAAATGATCTATTGTGTTAAAGAGCTGCACAACAGTCCTGCAGTCCAGGGCCTCAATTATGACAATTATGACCTTAATAGCGGCTGCTATTGTGCTGTGCTATTTTCTAAAACCAGACTGATGTGGCAATAAAATACTACTTGAATCTAAAAATTCTTTAAGTTGTTCACTGACAAGCTTTTCATGGACTTTAGAGATTGGCCTTTAATTGTTAAGAACTGAGGGTCCCCTCCTTTCAGTAAGGGGAGAACATAGGCAGATTTCCAGATGATAGGTATGACATTATGAGAAATTGTTAGATTAAAAATACATGTTAGTGGTTCTGCTACAAAGTCTACTTCAAGCTTAATGAAATGGGGTTCAATCATATCAGGACCAGCTGATTTGTTGGAATCTAATTGCTTAAAAGCTCTGTGAACATCTTTCTCATTGAGAGGAATGAGACTGAATGGATGAACTGTAGAGTTGACGTGGGCTGGGTTAGCGTGAGCCCCCGGTCAATACACCGTAGTGAGTCTGCATGTAAACAATCAAATAAAAAACCTGATGAAATAAAATGTTCATTGAAACAATTTAAAATATCGACTTTGTCAGTAACAGTGCATTAATCTATCACGATGCAGGCTGGCAATTCATTTTTTGTTACAGTCCCGCATGAGACTTTTATTACCTTCCAAACTCTATTGGGGTCATTAAGGTGAGTAGTTGTTTTCATAAGGTAAAAATCAGGTTTGGCCTTTCTGATAAAAGAGGTAAAATGATTTTGAAGTTTGTTTGTTTGTTTGAAATAAGTTTATTTGGCCACAAAAAAATAAGACAATAAAATACAAATGCAGCAAAAACATTTCAT
>JAQQAE010010248.1:0-14193 GCA_029823295.1 Pseudamia nigra
GCAATTGCAGGCAGTACTGTCACTTCTGTTGTAGCACACCACCATCTGGTGGATGCATGACGCAACTGCGCCTTATAATCCGGTGCGCCTTATAGTGCAGAAAATACGGTAGCAATATTGAAATTTTCTGTATTTCAGTGTATGAGCAAGACATATGAGGTAATAAATATGTACTTTTGATAAGGCAACAGGTGAAGAGTTTGTTGTTGATTTTATTTCATTTCATGATTGTCCGCCCATATATGAGGTATGGCTATAACATAATCAGACTCTGCTTATGAGGTTATAAACCCACGTGGTTCACAGTCACTGAGTGTTATATGTTAAGGTTGGATATTCATATACAACTGCTGTAAGTTTCCAATCAGTGATGTCTTTAGTTCACTGCTAGATGCTGACTGAAGTGCATGTGTTGTTGCTAAGACGTGGGAAATTGATTGAACAAAACAGCAGGTGAATCTTTTCGTCCATTCACAGAGGTGTGTGGGGAACACTGTATGTCACGCACATGTGTGTCTGAATTTAATAAAATATTTAGTGAAGGCAGAGAAGATGTCCAACACGAAGAACGTTCTGGACGCTAAAAACGTCTGAAAACGTTCAACAAATTGAAAGAATCGGTACATTTACTGATTCTTTTTTTAGACAAATGTGAGGATTGTTCACCTTGACATGTTTCGACAACTTCCTGTCGTTTTCTTCAGAAGGGTCACATGGTGTTACTGTGGTGTGTCTTGCTTGCTGTTTTACAGGGATTTACCCTTCTGAGGGAGACGACAGGAAGTTGTCGACACATGTCAAGGTAAACAAACAAACAATTCTAGGATACGCTGGTGCAGGTGCAAGCAACTGACAACAGCTCTGTGATTTTTTTCTTCAATTTTTCTTAAGATTTTTGGATATACACTGCTTTTTTGGATCTTCTATTGTTGGATCCTTTTCCCACGATATGGAGAGAAGACTTTACTCCAGAGGGAAACTCTTGGACCTGAATTTGTGCACAACCGGTTTCTGACAATGAAGTTTTGGTTTGTGTGTGTATTTGCTGTATACGTCACTCTCCAAATGTTTTTCAATTGTACAAACTCAATGCAATGACTTTTATTTGTAACAACAGCTAAAGTATACAGCAGCTCTCGTTAACATACTGAGCACAGAGGCAGTTGAAAAGTGGCCGTTTGGGAGGTGGGTTGAGTTGTGAAGGAAAACATCTGGTAAACGGAGGTGGAACATGCGAAAGGAGAGGACAGTAATCTGGGGTGTAGGTTTGAATATCTTGGGGTCCTCCTGGAAATTTTGGGCTTTGAACATCAAACAACAAACTTCATTTTCTGTTTGTGTTTATGCATGAACAAGTGAAGAGAAGAAAAGAAATTAACAAAATAATAAAGAAAACTAGAAAACATCACAGGAGAGCTGATGACAGTAATTGTGCACAGAGAGAGTAATAATTTTGAATGATCCACATCTCAAGCCATTTCATGACCTAATTTGGGCTCCATCATACTTTTACTTCAACCAGATGATAATAAAAATTTTCCAGTTATTTTGTGGGTAAGATTAGCTCTGTAGCCCCATTGGCTGTCGGGATATATCAAAAATTTATTGTCCACATGAAGTCATAATATGAGCTGAATTCATGAATACATTTAGGTGCTGCGCTGTTAACCCTTTAACCTTCTGCATAATGTGACTTAACATGGCATAATATGAACAAAATAAGTGACAAAATTGAACAAAAAATAAATAAAATGCCCTTCCTTGAATCACCACTTTATTGTGGTGAAGGGGTTTGCGTGCCTGAGTGATACTCGGAGCTATGTTGTTTGGGCAATTTGCCCCCGGTAGGATCTTCCAAGGCAAATTGGTCCTAGGTGACAGGTCAGACCAAGAGCGATTCAGAAGATCCTTATGATGAAGAATTTTCTGTGGACCCACCACACGGAGGAAGGGCCATAAGGGTCTTGTGTTGTGTAGTTTGGGTGGCAGCTGAAGGCAGAGGCCTGGGTAGTCCAATCCTCAGTTGCCAAAACTAGCTCCAACTGGGAGGAGGTCCTGGGACAAAAACACTCATGATAGAAGGTGATATAGACACTAGACTAAAATTACTTATTTTACATTAAAATGTATCTGTTTTTTCTAATTTAAACTTGTGTAACTAAAGGAAATTATACCTGCTTATAGAACTTAACAGAACCTCTGTAATGTTCTGCTGAGATGTTTTTGCTTTTTTATGCTTGGTTCACTGCCTTCATCAGTAACTAATGTAATTTGTTTCAAAATGTGTAAAGACTTATACTTTTACATTTAAATTGACTTTGAAGCAGTAAATAGTACAGAAGTTGGCAGTGACGTGGATCAAATGTAACATAAGATTTTATCACTTTTTCCTTGATGTATGAGTTATTGTGCATTTATCGCGTTAGTCGCATTAATGTGTTAACGTGTTAATTATGTTAAAAATTTTAATTTAATTAATTATGCACATGAGTTACTCCAGATTAACGCGTTAATTTTGACAGCCCTAATAAAATGTAAATACATTTAAAAAAGCAACAACATGAACGAAAAACATACGGTACTGCTCAAAAGCTGGTAAGGATCACCAACATTTTTGGGAAGAAATGCAAGCAAATTTAGTTTAAGCAAAAAAAACAAAACAAAAAAAAACAAATGAATATATTGTTTAAAATGAATTTCATCAGTAAGAGAAAGTCATGCATGTGCACTACATGCCACTAGATGAGCATGCAACACCATCTTACTTGCACTGTTGTGACGGCACATTGTCAGGTTGGTACATTTTTGTGAGGAATCGATGAATGTTAGATGGTTGCAGTAAATTTGCAGTAAATGCATCGATTGACATCTGAGCAATTAGGCAGGTGCATTGGCATTACAGTATATCAACAGAGCTCATACCATGTGATCCATCAAATTTTGTAAAAAAATGAGCTTATGCTCTACCATATGATTGACCAGGCAATTAAAGGTTTAAGTCAGTGCACCTAATTGTGTGTTAGTCATAATATGATTTCAGGATGACTTCATAATATTCTGGTTATTTTGAGACCAAGATCACTCCTTGTGACTTCTGCTTGATCACACTGAAAGGGGACAAATGCACATTTTACTAGTACTGAGGGGGACCAGTCCCCTCATTCCCCCTCATTCCAAGCAGGTCAGGATTTTTTTTTAAATAATCCCTAGTCTTTGTTCTTTGCTCTCGCTGCAGAGAAATCTCCTCTACATATCAGTCTAGACCTATGAGTCACTGTCTACGTCTGCGTTGCATGTCCACAATCCAAATTTATCATATCAGTCCTCAACTGGCAAATTCTCACTTCTGTCACATCCCGGCTCGTCATCACCTCTGTAGACAGACGTGGGTGAACTCTCCTTCCTGTCATTGCACATACAGGTATTAATGAAATGCCCCGCATTCACATGGCTTTTATATAGTATCCCGTCTTTGAGAGGTGGTGTATCATGTTGTAAGGAATAATTATAAAATACGAATTGTTAAGATGTAGAATATAAGACGCATTACTACAAAACCATTGTAACTCAGCTGATGCGTACTGTTTGCTTTGATCTTTGAAACCAAAATACAGCTGTCACCTCTTTCAGGTCAAAGAAAGGCTAAAGGGACTGGTGGAGCAAATTAAACTGTTTTTAGACCATTTGGTGCTGTTGGGGGTAATAGGTCATTGATTTGATGTCACAATGTCACCAGGAGCTCAGGAGGCAGTTGCTGTACCTGGTACAAACATCAGGAGCCATGACTAGGAGCATGTATTGTTCTAAAGAAAAGAAGATACCTTCTACAATTCACAGCCCCATGACCTGGGCAGGATCTTGAGAGAAGACAAGGAGAATGGACACTCCCACTGAAGCTTCTCTTTAAAAAAACTGTATAAAACTCTGTAGAATTGAGGACTCTGGGTGATTCACTCCTTATAGCATGCTGAGGGATATGTTTGTAATTTTACATGTGAATTAATTATTAAATTGGTTAGACTTAAAATATTGTACTTCTCATCCTTCGTCCAATACAACAAACACGCAAGAAACAAAGATTGTGTTTTCCTTACAATGTGCATGTAGCCACACCAATGTAAGAGCTTAAATCCATGGTTTTTACCCAGGAGGTTGTACATTTGTCTCTAAAAAAGCCTTGATTTATAAATAAATAAAATGTTGTTCAGTTTTAGGTTGTTTTGTTCATTGTCTTGGTTATTTTGTTCATTGGTGATCATTTGGTGGCTTAATATTTTCCCCCTTGTCTGTTTTGTTCATCTTCATTCATTTTTTCATGATTTCTGCTTGTTTTGTTGCCTAATTTGCTCCTTTTTGTTTATTTTTGGAAACACTAGGATTACCTTTTTCCTTCTTGTTTAGTTTGCTGGTAATTTTGCTCAATTTTTCTCCATTTCTGTTCTTCTTGTGGCTTATTGTGTTGAGTTTTCCTCATTTGGCAGCTTAATTTTACTCAGTTTTGTTTATTTGAAAGCTTATGTTTTTCCTTATTTGTTCATCTATTTTCTTTAATTATTGGGGTAGGGCAGTCGGTGCCATCTGTGTGTTTGTATGTGTCTGTGTTCACCCAGCTCAATCAGGAATAGAGCTAGGGTGACCATACTTGACAGTAATATTGACCTTGACCCACTGTGGACCTCAATGAATTTGGGGGTCAAAAGGTCAAAGGTCAAGGTCATAGGGCCAAGGACAAACTTGCTTTAAGCTGTATCTTAGCAACAGGTTATTGAATTTTCACAAGCATTTTTTTGTTTGAAAGGCCTCTCACATTGTCAGGTTATATTAAATGTGTGCAAGGTCTAGACAAGCATCCGGCACGGGTTAGCATCTCGCTTGAGTGCATTCTAGCTTTGCTTATTTTCACTCACTTTTGATTGTTTTATCAATGTTTGCTTATTTTACTGCTCATTTGTGTTGATTTTAGGGATTAATGTGTTTCTTTTTGTTCAGTTTGATTAATTTCCATTAAAAAATGTTACATTTGCTTATGCTTTGCTGTCATCTGGATTATTTTGTAATACAGTAATAATAATAACTTATTATAAATTTATATTTATAAATCAAGAAAATCAGCCAAAAATATATTTAAATTTTGCTAATTTTCTTGAATGTTTTGCCCATGTTGTTTCTCATTTTCCTCATTTTTGTTCATTTTGTGGATTTTTTCATGTTTTTTTTATTATTTTATTTATTCATGTCCGTCAGTCCCCCACCCACACCCCCATCCCGCACCCCCACCCCCCCACCCCTTTAAGTTTTGTTCATTTTTGTCATTATGTTGTTGAGTTTTGTTTTTTTTTTGGTACATTTATGTGCATTTTGTGTATTATTTACAGTACTTTTACTTAAAATATAACTTTTAATTCTAATATACTTTTACAGTTCTTAATATATATTTTTGTAGCTGTATTTATATATCTTGCAGTGTTTACTAGCACCATGACTGGATAATTTAACAAAATATGACCAGGGCAGGATCTTCTCCCTCAGCATGACTCCTCTTCCATACCACAGGCAGAGACTGCTGGACGCTCACCCTCCTCTCGTCTACAACAGAGTAATGCACAGCGCTTTCTCCTCAATTCTCCGTTAATGTTGTCATGAATTTGTTGAATTAAAGATGAATGCTCCCCACCAATCACCAGGAATAGCTGACAGGAACTTGTTGTGATGCTTCATGTTCCCACAGAGGTCAGAATCACCCACTCAGAGCAGTTCAGCTAAACTCAAGGAGTTATGGCTGTAAAGATGACGTACGGTATCAGAAAATGTGTGTGAAAATGAGACCATCAATTTGAATGTGAGAAGACTGGCAACAAGTCTACCATAAGTACTAGAAGATTTTTTTTCAGAATTTTTCCAAATAGGATATGAGAGTTACATTGCAATGTTCAGTAGCACCTCTGTATAGAGCATGGGTTGGCAACTTTAACAATCTAAACAACGATTTTGGATTGAAAGTTAAATATCTGAGAACAGCATGGACATTTAGATAAGAGCTAGAATCTAGGCAGCAGCTAAAATTTGAAGCTCATTCCTCTCGTGGCCATTCGCTGGTACTACACTCTGTCCCAGAAAACATTTTCCTATAGACTACATTGATAGAAATGTGATAGATGTCTGTAACAGTGCTGACGGGACAGCTGCAGCAGGCAAAAAAGTTTTATAACGAGGGCTGAAACATTTTATATCACCAAAATGCTAAAAAGATTTTAAAATCCATTACATGAACCAGTGTGCATAGTTTGAGTAGCCACTGCATGAGCAAGAAGGTGAGAAATCTAACATTTTTTTTTTTTGCTTTATTGCTCCTGAGTCATCTTGGAGGCTGTTACGGCCGCCTCGTAGACCGTGGAAAAGAATGGAAAGATGCAACTTTAAAGCCAGTTCAACAATGATTTATTTTAACAAATGTTCAGAACCAAAACAACCAGAAGGTAACATTAGGTGGGAGTGTCAGCATTATCAGTAGTGTGTGTATGTATGTATGGGTGAACCAGGTGCCTGAAGCAAGTGCTGGATGAATAAACAAAAGACAAGCGTAAGCTGATTGCTGTGGTGAGGCACGCTGAGGGGGAGAGAGAGTACGAGTGAACACAGGGCGGGGCTCTTATAGCCAGGACACACCGGGCCCAGGTGACTACCAGCCAGCTGATGAAAAGCCACACCTCCTGGAAGAAACAATTGTGCAATAGTGAACATGCAGCAGTTGACACTGCAGGCCATCGCAGAGGTCTTTAGACCTTGAGCCCTTTATGTACCGCTGGGCACATGGCGCACCTTTAATGTACAATGTGTTAGAGGAACTTTATGTCGTATTTAACTTTAAAATATCCAACAGTAACCTATAGTTATAATTATATAATAATAATAATTATTATTATATATTATTTATATATTATATTATATTTTGATAATTAAAATACAGTGGTATCTTGGATAACAACGATAATCCGTTCCGGCGTCACGTTCGGTGTCCGAATGGTTCATTATCCAAGGGGACTTTTTCCATAAGAATACTGTAAAACCAATGAATCCGTTCTGGACCCACGACAAACTCCCATATAAAGTACTGTATGTATTAAACACCCCTACCTGCACTTTTACTCATTATTATTATTTGAAAAGGCAGTTATGTTAATTATCTGAAACGTAATGCATGAAATTAGTTCTAAAAATGATTTAGAATGTATCCTTACCTTGGTTTATGACTTGGTAGTGTGTCCATGGACACTGCACACGTCCATAACTGTAAACAACTCCACCAATTTTGTGGTTTTGGCAGCTGTGACAGCATTGTGGACCATGACCCTGCTGTTGATAGTTTCATTATCTTTTGAATATCAATACTACATACTGTATAATCACTTTAAAGTAACAAAAATATTAATAATAAAACTCTCAGATTTGGTTCAAAATATTTGATTTTTAAAAGGCTTAAGCAAAAATAAGAACAACCCTCTGCCTCTGTGTCTGGTCTCATGGTAAGCTGGTAAGGTCAGTATGTAAATATACATCTTGTGATGTTAATGTCTGTTTTCCTTTCATCCTCTAATGTGTTTTCACCAGGCTCTCCCTATTCATCACTCTGATTGTTATCTTTCCTTTCAGGTTAAACCAGCCTGGAGCCAGCCACGTTAAAGACTACACCAGGCCTAAACTTTGGCCATTTTACCAGTCTATCAGCAACTCAGAGACAGACAATCTGTCACTGATGTGGACAGGTCCACCCACGCATGTGCAATGTCTGGGCACAGAGAGAGCCTCTGTTTGAGTTTCAACAAGACTCTCGAGGGTGACAATAAACACAAAGCCACCATGTTTCACTCTTCAAATCATTTTATCATGAATTTCAATCTCCTCTGCTTGAATCTCAGTCTCCAAATGATGAGACATCAAAGGTTGTTCTTTTGTGTTTGGTTGGGCACTTGTGGCAGAGTAAACTTTGGTCTGAAAATAATCGTGGTGTCCTGTCTTTTCCTTCCATTCATGCCTTCGTTGTGTGCGTCACCATTGTGTTTGCTGAGGTTTCCGTCTGGGATGAGGACACATTCTCTTCCTGACGCTTTCCCTGCAAAGATAGTTCTGCCTCCAGGGTAATTTCCCTCTACAAGACAGAGCGCAAACACCCATATAACCTACTGCACCTCCTGCAAGCACAAGGATGTGCACCCACTGGACACAGAGATGAAACGAAAAGTGATAGAGGGATATAGAGACCTCAAAGGCCAAACAGAAAATACCACAACCTGTTTTTTTTTCCTTAAGAAAAATTAGGACCAATATTCAATGATGAGACACTGTCTGCCTCTTTCAAACATATCCATTCATCAGCCACAGCACAGAAAGTGGTTCACACAGAGTATGCATGTCTGACAAATGGCATATAGTAAAGCCCGTCTGGTGCTCATGCAGTAAATTGCACCTGATGTTCTTGGTCATCAATTCAAAAAAGAAATATCATTTGTGTGGTTTACCCACCCACATAGCATAATATAATTTCCAAGATAATAGCATTTGTGGAAATCTTTAGACCTTAATCTTCTTTCCAAATCCAAATAAATATCCACAACAGGAATGATGCCATTGCTAATGTGATAAGCCAGTGCTATTGTCAATACTGTGAAGCATATGATGCCATATGATGAGTCAGGAAGAGTAATGAAAAAGTAGTAGAATTAAAGAGGTAATGTTTTAGCTTTGCCTTTCCCATACCTACAGTAGGATCAAGAATCAAAGTGGGTCTGGTAAACTGAGGATTACGACTTCTAAATTAAAATAGTAAAAGTTGGAAAAAATGTTGACTTATGTGTTATTGCAGAGGATAGGTGAATGATGTAGCATGAAAAAAACTAAATCAACAACAACAATGCTTATATTGCAACTTATGCTGCCTCTTGGCCAGGTCGTCGTTGTAAATGAGAACTGGTTCTCAATTGACTCACCTGGATAAATAGTGGTTTAATAATAATAATAACAAGATGAAAAGAGGGAGGGAGAGAAGCTTAGTGCATCGCAGTCCCCCAGCAGCCTAGGAGTATGCATATGCATATACAGCAGTATACAAGATATGTCTATGAAATAATGAGACTGTGGTTATGAGATAAAACCATGTGGTTCACACTCACACAGTGTCTTATAATGAAGGTTGAGTATTCACACACAACTGCTGTAAGTTTACAATAAGTGATATCTTTAGTTCACTGCAAGATACTGATGGAAGTGCAATAAGTTTTTGTTCAAGAATAGTTTAAAACTTGAGCAACACATTAATTTCAAAATTGTGCAAAACAGCATCCAAATCTTTTTCTTCATTAACTGAGGCACATGGGGAACAGTACATGTCAGAAACATGTGAAGGCAGAGAGGATGTCCAAGATGATGAACAATCTGGACGCCCTAGCACATCAAAAACATCTGAAAACATTCAACAATTTGAAAAAGTCCAAATAATGAGACCACAGTAGTGGAAAAATCTGACAATGTACCAGCTCACACTGCTCTCTCAGTAAAGCAGTTTCTGGCCCAAAATCAAATCACAGTGCTTGAACACCCTCCTCGTTCATCTGATCTAGCATGTGACTAATATCAAATGTGTGTCAAAGAAACATGTTTTGAGTGTGTGTTAGCACTGAAAAAAAGTTTCTGAGACAACTGTCTGAAGACGACCTACTGCACTGTTTTGATCAGTGGAAGACCTGAACGCTGCACTACGATGCAGGAGAGGAGTCTAAAGGAGAAAGACACTGAAAAATGTTTATGTTCAATAAAATGTAATTACAGCATTAATCTCATTTTTAATAGCCACACCTCATAGACATCATATGTGCCTTTTTAACTCCATAAAGTAATGATGACTAAGTGAGCCTCTCACAGAGGTTTTATTCAACATTGTGAAGATCAACATCAACATGATCACAAATGTTAAACAATATGTAACTACCTTGATCTCTGTTTGAATAAAAATACAGTTTCAGGGAAAGAATCAGCATAAAGGAAATGAATGAGGGAAAAACATGAAGCTTGTATTTCATTTAATCATTGGTTCCTTTTGGGGCTGTAATTTCATTCCAGCAAAGACCAAAAGCTACAGAAGTAAAAAAAAAAAAAAATCTTCAAATTTATCTCACAGTCACAACTTGTAGGTAATTAACTGTGTCACGACATATCGTTTTGTCCACCTTTTGACTGTTTAGTCAAAAGCTCCTTGCCTTTACTCTCTCCTCTCTCAGTTCATAACTCTCCCCTTTATCTGCTCCGATTGAAAAATGCGAGCATATATCTTCATGCAAGGTACTTGTTTATTGTTATGACTGTGAAATATGTGACTGCTGGCTTTGTATAAGAGACTCTGAGGCAACAGGTTGTCAAACAGACAGCCCATCTTTGTGACAAGGTGCTGTCTTTGTCCTCCCTCCTCAATGTCTGATCTCTCAATGCTTTTATCTATGAGCAGATTAAACAGACTTACTGGGAATAGAGGAAATAAATAAAAAAAAGATGTCTTTGTAGTAAAAAGAATACGAAAAGGTAAAAGAATGTTATCTATCTAGTTATCATGCAAACTGTTCAACTTTATTACTAATATTAAATCACACTCAAGATGATCCTCTAATGCAGTGCTGTCTACACACAACTCATAATACACAACTGTGTAACAATCACAACCACAAAACGTTTGTACATCAAGCAATGTTTTTTTTTAATTTTCTTTTTTTGCATTATTCATCTTCTCATAACAGTCGTCATTCACCTGACTCCTTGACATGAAATGTTCATTTTTTCCCCTTTAGGTCCCCCTCATCAATAAGTAATCACGCTGGTGTAATGGGAATACGCTGGTGAAGACTCTGTAATATACTGAACCTCTCTGATGTCATCCAGCAACATGACATGACAGACAAGAGACTAAAAAATGTAGCGAATCCAAATCTTATTATTGTGGATAATTCATTAATGCAGACTGTAAACTGGTTTGAACCATTGCAATCATAATTGCAGGCTGTGTGATTATATGATCACAAATGTCTGCAATGTAAAGGCCCAGATTTAAGGGTGACGTTTTTGTTTTTTTTTATGCCAGGTTGCATGTTTGACTGCATATAGCAATCATAATAAAACTTTACCAAATGACACAGCCCCACTGCAAACATGACAGCCCACATATCAGCTTGAAGGCCAAAGTAGCACTGATATTAATCACTGAACTCTCTCCCTCTGCCATTAAGTACATTTTCTCCAAATATTGAAAAGATCTGTGAAAACTGTCCATTGACGCAGTCCACCGTGGAATGAGTTAAAGTCTATAAACCAAACTAAGAAGATCTGATTTGCTGTCATTTTCTATGTAGTACAGTAACTAAGTAAAGATCTTAAAATCTCATCACATTTGGGTTTTCCCCCATGAGTGACTTCACTGACAACTGTTTTAACTACCTAAATAAATATGAATCATTTCTGGATAAAAGCAGTATCAAAAATGATTCCGGATGCTCCTGAACTCAGTAAAAGTAGCACAGAACTGCTGAGTGAGACCAAAAATGTCAACAGATGCATCCTACTCTGCCTTTATGTGTTTGCTTTGTTTTATAATACAAGGACAGACAGTCTGTCTGATTCATTTAGCTGTAAATGTCAATTTAAGGCAGGTTCATTAAAAGCAGTCAGGAAAGGTACACATGAACAAATAGATAAGCATTAATTATCTGCAGGAAAAGGCACATATTACTTTCAACATCCTGTGCATTATCGTCTGATTCCTTATACCTGGTGTCAATGTGATAAAATGAAACTTGCCATGGTTATTTGTTTTGGATGCATATTTCCTTGTTCCATTCTGTGCATAGAATTTTTTTCTTTCACTGCAGCATAGGGCATGAAGGCATATTGGGTGACATGGGCAGCAAAACACAGTGTTCAATGAAAGTGGGTGCGTAGGAGCCCTCAGTGCACTCTGGAATGCCATAAATCCTAATGTTGTTAAGCCTGAAGCGCCCTTCAGCACCTGACACTTTTTCCTGGAGAGCCCACTGGCTCTCAAGCAGCTGGGAAAGTGCATCTTTAACTCCAATGTCCCATCGTTCTGTATCTGCTATCTGGTTTGTTTTGTTGTGTAATTTCTGGTTTATTTCTGCCATAAATTTGTCCATTTGTCTCTTAATGTCCTCTCAAAATTATATCCCAAATAGAGAAAGCTCTTTTTTTTAAAAAGAGCTTTCTCTTTTTTCTCTCTCTCTTTTTCTTTCTTTCAGCATTACCATTCTTGCAGCAATGGCTTCCCACACCACTTCACACCGCCATCTTGGCTTGTTATAATATTGGTGGCCGAGGAGGCTTTCTCTCGTACTTGTTCTATATGGTTTCATAGCCCATGACCACCTTGTGTGGGTTTTGTCCTCAGTCGTTGCCTCAATATTTGCAACTTTGGACAACAGAAAAATCTCAAATTGGGAGGTGATATTAGGCTGATGCAGGTGCTCAAGTTCTTAGCTGTTCAAAGGGGATTTTTGATTGTTGTTGTTTGAAATCATCAAAATTCTGCTAAGTTTTTACTTGTTATCCACACTATTCACATTACCCCCTCCAAAACGCTGAAAATGTTAGAACCATTGCTTTTTGAAAGTAATGGAGTTGTGGAACAGCTCTGTAGCGGTGCCATGTTACCTCTATTCACTCCCCCTTTGATTGTTTGGGGTAACTATGTCTGCTATCTGGATTAGTCAAGCTCATGTGATGAGTGTTGGAAGAGGAGAACAAAAAAAATCCTCAACTCCTGATGGAAATTAGCTTTCCTGCTAAATCTACTGCACACATTTTTTTAAATTCTTCTGCAAGTGCACATAGTCTTTTCTAAACCAAATTACATAAATAAATAAACCTGTTTAGACTTTGTCTACATCTCTATGCACAAGTGCAGAGTGCACTAATGGTCACATGACATGTTATGAGTAGTGTAGTGTGGAAGGGGAGCTTCTTTGGAGGAAACAGTTAGTGTGGCTGAGGATCAGTTTCAATACCAGTTGTTGTTGCCTTTAAGGCTTTGACCTCGAGTTGTGAAGCACCTAGAGATAATCTTGGCTTACAATTGGTGCTATACAAATACAACAAAATTAAATTGAATTGTTTTAAAATGAAAACTTACTAGTGTAGACCAGGCCTCAGAATTACAATCCCGGGTGACCTTGGGAAGGACCTGCAGATCAACCAATCAGAGTGTCTTCTGATGAAAAGTGGGTGGATACAACACCACACAATGAAAGAAAGAGTGTATGTGTTAAGAAAAATCAAATCAACACACTTCACTTTATCAATATCTGTACAGAAGACTTTAGCAGACATATGTGAGTGATGCAGGTTTAAGTGGGAAGATATTCAACCTTTAAAAAAGCTGTGGTAAGTGAAGGTAACAGTGAGATGGAGACGGTAGCACAACTTGGCTAAAGCCCATAACACATATCTATGACAGAGTTGTATTATGTCTAGTCAAAATAATTTCACATTCAGTGGTGATTAAAAACAGTCTGAGGGTGTTATGCTCATTTAAATGACCCAGCTCCTCAGTTTAGTGAGTAACCTTATTGGCTCTGAACAGATACTGTAGATTCATTGCCAAAACATTGACTATTGGGGTAAAACTCCTCATAAAAGCTGATAAGAAAGGTGCTGTGGTTTATGGTTTGCTGCGTAATTTAAAGGGGAAAATAGCCCTATCACTGAATGGGTTGATAAGAATGAATGTGGTTTAAAAAAATGCAGCATTCCCACACATTGATCTTGACAGAGATTCTGAACTGACGACTGTGGTTTGCATTCCCATTGTTCCATGAAACACCACAAGCTGCATTTTGTTGTATAAACAGTGGTCACACAGTATTTTTTTTTAAATCATAAAATGAGTCAGTTTCCAAAATGGTCATATGCAGTATGACCATATTATTGTTAAGTGCAGTCATTTTTTCAATTCAATTCAATTCAATCTTTATTTGTATAGCGCCAATCATAATCGCTTCACAATTCGAGGCCAAAACCTCATGACTATACAGAGAGTAAACCCAACAGAACCACCGAGAGCAAGCCTAAGGCGACAGGGGGGGAGGAAAAACTTCTTTTAACAGAAGAGAAAAACCTCCAGCAGAACCAGCGGCTCAGGGTAGG
>JAQQAE010010249.1:0-14193 GCA_029823295.1 Pseudamia nigra
TGAATCGAAACACCCACAAACACACACCTACACCAGGTGACACAGAGGGAAGGGGCTGACAGGAGTCCTCACATTTATAAGCATGCAAAACCATCTCAGTGGGTTTATCAGGTCCTTGAGCTCCACAGGTGACTGTGGGTGCTGTGGCCCCTTTGTGGAGCTTGTCTGTGGGCAATACTCCGATAAGACAGTGAGGAGAACAAGTCACACAGGTGTGTCTGAGTGTTGTGATGACTGGACTGTGTGACTTTATGGACTCCATAAGACCTGCACCTGGACTATTTCCCTCTTACCAATGTCTTTATCACCAGAAAATCAATGATCAAGTAACTCCGGTGCTGTTGTCTTTCCACTGCACATAACGTACCTGAGGACCAAGCAACCCTGTCTTCACAACTGTTACACCACAGCTTAAATACTTTTGCTTAAAAAAAAAAAACACAGCTGAATGTTTCAGATCTCTGAATGTGCACTGGGATGGCTAAACGTATAAATATCCCCATTCCTCAAAGAAAAACAGCACACTCTTAAACTGAGCTGAATGGAAACAAACTCACAATATGCACTGTAGGTTTCACATTTACAACCTTAAATTGCAAGATTATTATCAATGTAAACAGTATGACCATAACAGTGACTCAGGAGGTAGAAGGGGTCATCCAATAACCAGGTTGGCGGTTCGAATCCTACTCCATCCCAGTCATTGTTGTTGCATCGCTGGGCAAAAAACTTCACCCACATTGCCTCGTATGAATGTGAAAGAATGAATGTTTGGTGGGTGCGTGATTCCAAGTTACTTCTTTTATTTTCAACAATTATAACAATCAAGTTTAGTTTAATCTGTTTCTGTTCAGACTTTTCTGACATAGCTGGTAGACCCTGAAGTGTATTTAACAGTTAACAAGTTGACAGAACAACACAACAACCTGCCATAAGTAGGACAGGACTGAGGAGCACATACAGCCCAGTAGCATCAGCCAATTGGGATTTGGTTAAACTTAATTGAAATTAAAAATTGTGAAACTAACAATTGTTCCATTGTAATGTTTTGTACAGTTAAATATGAACAGCAAATATGCTCTCACAACATATATTTATGCTGACTGATGAAAAAAAAAATCACAAAAAATAAAAAAAAAAATAAAAAATGCTTTACGTGTCAATGCCATGCTCATTTGCAATTTAATTTTAATCTTGGGTGCCTCTAGATTAGCTTTGCACCCATCATAAATCAAAATAGTCTAATTATTTCAGAACAAAAATGATGAGATTACACACAGGGAGCTCTCTCCCTAAAACGATTGGATTTGGATTTATTTGGATTTTCCAGGGTGAGAGGAGGTGTTTCACTAGGTAGCTTTGTTGCTTTTCTTTGTAAACAGTAGAAGTTCAGTACTGGATAGTTAATGTTCAAGACACTGGATTCACATATCACTGACAGATCAACAGGGACTCAGGTCAAGTTACAAATACAAGTTACAGCATTTAATTTATCATCTTCGAACACGCACTGTCCATTTCTTCCTCTTTCTGACCACAGTCCTTTTCATCTGAGTGATGAGCCATTTGAGACGCCTTCGATGTCCGCTCCTGGAATCAGTATAAGCTAAGGCACAGTAAAGTTTTTGGAATCGTAACTGCTTCAGCATTAGATACCATTTTGCCACAGAGTCCCAAGTCCCTGTGGATCTGTCAGTGACACGTGAATCCAGTGTTCTGCTTAGTAATCAGTCAATCTCGTCCAGAGCCAGAGCGCCAGCCCACATCAGCTTAATGTGCTATGGTCATCACGTTCCACCCGGTGATCACTGCACAAGCCACAGGCTGCACTGATAACATGACACACCTGAGTGTCAGGGATATTCAGTCTTTTACTCCTCATTTTTGACAAACTTCTACCAGTCGTCTGCATGTTCAATGGCAAAAGAAGTGAAGTGGACCAAATCATGTTTAAAATCACTTCTTCTCATCAGCTGGTAAAATCACCTTGATTTCAGATATTTTAACTCATTTTAGCTGAATTTGAAGAATGCTGCTGCCTACAATAAATACAAGGCAAGTAAAATTTTAAAAACACCTTTATTGTTTGCTATTTTCCCACTGCCAAAAGTTTTTCCAACTTTGCTTTTTAGGGTCAGATCCACAAAAATGGACTGCACCTTCTATCTGCATCGGGAATAAGGTTTCTTTAGTCCAGGCAGTCTACTCCTTTTGTGACTCATTCATTAAAAATGTAGCGCTAATGACGCACAGGTACAAATACTGTGTGTCCATAAAGTACTGAAACTGCACATTAAAGAATCTAATGTTTTAGGTTTTCCTCTGCACTTCAGCACAGACTAGATCATAAAGCAAATTTCACAAACTGCAAAAAGTGAATGGCTCTGGAGTTCAGGCTAGTTTTGTAATAAAAAAACACACCTTACTGTTAGATCATAAAGACAGTGAGCTCATATTTACAGACTTTACAACGAACGGCTCCTAAATGAGTGTGGGAGAGTTTGATGTGCACATCGCGGTTGTTGTGTTGGTGAAGGAGTCAGCACCGGAGACTCTTGGTAACTTTACTGAGGGAGTAGCATAGCCAACACCAGACTCTATCATCACAGCCGGGCTCACTCTTACTCTTGGATGTAGCAGAGCTCTAGGTAGTTTCATACATTCACAGGCTAAGCGATGCCCTCTGCTGCTCAGGCGGGAAACATAGGATATCATAGTTCACCTTATTGAACACATCTGCAACCATAACAGTGGTTACATTAGTCGGGTCAGAAAGACCAAATAATGTACTGCTCTGGACGCAGACATGTGTCCACTTGTTGGATCATGAGTCACAGGCACTGAACTGTCTCCTTGTTATATAATGAACAATTATTTATGGCTTGTGTTATTTGCTGTTTGTGATTTGGTTGGACTGCTGGTCAGTTTGCTGTTATTGCACGCCTTGGCTGATTTCATAGTACCGTCTTTAATTCAGGCTGCTCTGAAATGACTGGGATGTCTCTCGTATTTGGCAGAAACATGGTGTGTTTGTGTTGCCGCTGTCTGTCATCATAGAAATTAAAAAAAAAGGCAGTGTGTGCCTTTTTGTACTGTATGACCCCCCTCCCCCCAATTTACACAATTTTCTCATAATAAAGTAATTATCAGCTAATCAGTGTAACTAAACATGACTGAAGTTAGTTTTACTTGGAAAGTATTACCAGTAATAAGTGTCTTTTTTTTACACTTCATAGAGGCAACATTTACCAAGTATAACATAAACTATATCAAACATACAGTAGATTTTCCTTTAAAAAACCTTCAAAGTCATTATTTTGTCTCTGATTTACGAGTCTGCAGTTGATGTGGAAACCCACTGAAATAGTCCATCCAGTAAAATTGCTCCAAAGCTGCCACTTATCAGTTTTTTTTTTCTTCACATCCACCGTACAGGATTTCCAATTACAGAGGCTTTGGAAGTCTAATAGTCTTCCAAAAACCTTTAACATCAGCTCTTCTCTAAGTCTGGTCTTTTCACAAGAAATGTGACATAGTGCTTGAGAGGTCTACGGGAAAAGGCTGACTGCTGTCTAACAAAGCTTTCAGTTTTTGAAGTGATTGCTAAATCCTAGCTCAGCTTGGTATCCATATAAGCTCTTAGGGAGAAGATGTGTGATGGAGGCTTTCCAGACCTTCATCAAGTGAGAGATGTAGCTACGGCAGGAAAATCAACAATTTAATAAAAGACAGAAATACATTGAACTAAAATATAAACACAACACTTTTGTTTTTGCTCCTATTTTTCATGAGCTGAACTCAAAGATCAAAGACTTGTATCCAAAAGGTCCATTTCTTTTAACTATTGTTCACAAATTTGTCTAAATCTGTGTTTGTGAGCACTTCTCCTTTGCCAAGATAATCTATCCACCTCACAGGTGTGGCATATCAAGATACTGATTAGACAGCATGATTATTGCACAGGTGTGCCTTAGGTTAATTAGAGACTGGTGAGCATCATGATTGGGTGTAAAAGGAGCATCCCTGAAGGCTCAGTCATTCACAAGCAAGGTTCACCATTTTGTGAACAACTGTGTGAGAAAATAGTCCAACAGTTTAAGAACAATGTTTCTCAACATACAACTGCAAGAATTTAGGGAATTCATCATCTACAGTCCAGAATATCACAGAATATCACAGAAAAGATTCACAGAATTTGGATAAATTCCTGCAAGTAAGTGGCAATCACCTCTTAATCCCCCAGGCAGCACTGCATTAAAGAGTGACATCATTCTGTAAAGGATATCACCACGTGGACTCAGGAGCAGTTCAGAAAACCACTTTCAGTTAACACAGTTTCTCGCTACATCTACAAGTGCAAGTTAAAATTCTACTATGCAAGGTGAGTTATATATCAGAATCATATACAGTGGTCCCTCGCGGGGGGAGGGGGTGGTGCGGTGCGGTGGAGCGGCGCCGGAGGGGGGGCTGTGACGCCTGGGTCACTATTTGTGGTGTCCAGCTTCGTAGGTTGATCGTTGAAATTAAATTTGTTGTTTCTGGAGGCCATCGTGTTTTTTTTTGTTTGTCAAACAAACAGAAAACATAGGAATCCATTCCATTTCCATAGGAATCTACTTCGCGGATTTCGCCTATCGCAGCTTATTTTAAGAACGTAACCACTGTATCAAAGCCCCCCAAAAAGGCTGCTGCTTTCCCTAGGCCCGAGCTCTTCTGAGATGGACTGATATGAGGCACAAGTGACTTGCACATCCTTGCTTAATTCAGCAAGACAATGCCAAGACATGTTCTGCACGTGTTACGACAGTGTGGCTTCATCGTTAAAGAGTGTGGGTACTAGACTGGCCTGCCTGCAGTCCAGACCTGTCGCTCATTGAAAATGTTTGGTGCATTATGAAGTGCAAAATACAACAATGGAGAACCCGGACTGTTGAGTAACTGAAGTACATGAAGCAAGAACGGGATAGAATTCCACCTGGAAAGCTTCAAAAACCAGTGTCCTCAGTTCCTAAATTCTTACCGAGTGTTGTTAAAAGGAAAGATAATGTAAGACAATAGTAAACATGGCCCTGTCCCAGCTCTTCTGCAGCATGCAACATGCAAATTCAAAAAGAGAGCATATTTAAAAAAAGCAAACAAAAACAGACCCAAAGCAATAAATTTATCAGTTTGAATATTATTTATCTCGTTTTTGTGGGGTATTAAATTAAATTAAGTTGAAAAGGATTTGCAAATCATTGCATTCTGTTTTTATGTACATTTTACACAACATCCCAACTTCACTGGAATTGAGTTTGAATGTGGACAGATGAAAAGCCAGTATATATCAATATAATTGCCTCTGCTAATTAATGAAGAAAAACAAGTCCCTGATCTAATATAAGGTCATCTTTTTAAGGCGATAAGTGTCAAGATATTTACATTTTCATTTTCTACATCAAACACAAGCTCGGTGTTTATAATAGAATGATTAGATGAAAATAAAGTAGCTTGGTGCTATTTCTGGGTGAAACTGTGAGAAAAGCTTGTCTTACCCACTCAGAGGTGTAATGGCACCAGTTTCAGTAATGTGATTACATGATTCACAAGCAAGGTGATCTTGTATGTGTGAATGAGAGTAAAATAGCTGATCCTGAACTGAGTGATTAAAAACTGAGTACAATCAATAAATAGGCTTTCTTCATTAAGAACAAACAAAACAGTGAATGAAAATGGACCTGGTGGATATTTCAATAATTATTATCCTCATGACATATTTATATGCAGGATATACATAGAAATACTCTATAGGACACTGCTATTGTATATCACAAATGGACAGGAAGGGGAGTACAGGGATCTTTGGAGTCATAAATTCTGCTTCCTGCTGAGTACCTCCCAGATGAAAGAAATGGCACTGGACGTCTCAAAATCTAAAACCCCCCTTCACCAGTCGACATTGATGAGGTGGACATTAAGGTGGTGCTGATATACTACCTTGGTGTGCAGCTGAACAATAAGATGGACTGGTCCCAGAACACAGATGCACTTTATCAAAAGGGAAAGAGTCAGCTATTTTTGTCAAGGAGGCTCAGGGCCTTTGACATTTTCCCTAAGATGTAGCATGTTTCATCAGTGCTAGCATGTACACGCTTATGGCGCAGTGTGCTGAGGAGAGAGCATCAGACAAAGATATAAAATGACTGAAAAGACCAGTGAAAACAGATCACTAACCGTAACCCACCAGAATATTCTTAAGATGCCATATATCATGTTTCAAACTGTGCCGATAAATCAAAAGTTGATTCAACAGTGACATTGTGTCTCACTGGTAGCACTGCATAAAAACATTTTCCGTTTCATCAAATGTTTCATCACATTTCACCAAAATATTTCGCAAAATGTGGGAAACCGTCATGTTTTGTCAAATATTTTTTCAAAACTTCAACACCAACATTTCAACAGTTTTAAGTGTTAGAGCAAGAGTAAACACAATTGTAGTAAAAAAAAAAGCACAGCCTATGCCAAGAAGTCAAAGTACATTGGGATATAGACTGCCTAAGTCCTGCCCCTTCCAATTAGGCCCCAAGACGGATTAAATGAGAGGCGGTGGGACTGTGTACATAAAGCATGAAGGTCCCATAACTGTGAGCCCCCAGTGAATTAGTGCCTTTCAGTATTTACTTGACAACAACTGTGGTAACAAAGAACCATGAGACTCAGCATAGAGCAAATACACAGCAGAGGCTGAAAAAGAGAAGTGTACAGAGAGAAAACAGCAGAAGACCAGAAAGACGGAAAGAAAACTGACCCAATGACCAATGCATGCTTAAACAACACAAAGATGTCTTTTACCCTTAATAGGAGATTAGGAACTTTTTCAGTTCCCTAAACGAGACTAGCTCATGGCAATGTGACCTGGCTCAGACCAGTGGGCAATGATCAGGTGACGAGGGCTGTTCAGTGAGGCCGATGCAGGAGTAACGTTAAGTTGTAATACCGCCACTTGGCCGCTGGGGGAGCTGTTCGTCTGGCTCCAAAAAGCCTTTTTCCCAGAGAGATACATTGGACTTCTATCTGAAAATACTAACCGAATAAATTTTTGTCACGAATCATTATGGTCTCAAATGTATTATTTGGACCCTCTAATATGTAGTGTGGTGGTACATTTTTAACGTTTTGCTGTGTAATTAAGACATTACTGCAAATACTCAAACAAATCATTGCTGTGCTGGGGTTTGATTGACATGTTGCTATAGTAACAGCTCGCTAGTGAAGTCGGACTGATTTGGACCTTCATATCTTCTATGTATTCAATATGGGCATAGTTTTACCTGAGATACCATAATCCAGCCTAGACATGAAAAATGCATGGACAAATTTTTCTGCGTCCCCTTGGGACAGAATATTCCTAATTTTGGCAATATTACAGAGATGAAAGAAGGCAGTTCTGGACATTTGTTTTATATGAGAACTGAAGGATAAGTCATAGCAATAAAGACAGGACCCAGGACAGACCCAGGACAATGCATACTTATGAATTTAGGGGCTATAAATGGATGGAGGGACAACGCGTTATCTTTAGGGACAGACGACAACATCTTCCATTAGGATGGCGTTTCTTCTCTGACCTGTCCAGCGGAGCTGGAGAAGAACTGTACACGATTTGTGTGTGTCTGAAAATCCTGTGACATTGCTTGTAATGCGGCCAATCCATAGACCCAGCACCACTCCCGTGTTTGTTGTGGTTGTGGATCTTCGTGTACTGTTTTTTTTAGTGCCTTCAATTTATTGGTAATCTGTTTTTTGGGACTGGCAGATGTCTCTGGATCATCAGTTTTGTCATGTTGGCATACATGACATTGTCCTGGTCAGTTGCCTGTTTATTTCTTCCCCTATGGTGAGGCTCTGCTGGATCTCATAATCTTGCCACATGTCCACACTTTTTGTTCAAAGTTTGTTTAGAAGATACAGTTATATCACTGCAGTGCAACTTCATTCCTAGCCAATACATTCATTTGTCCTGCATGTCCTGCATCATCCCACCCCAGCTGCTAGCAACCTGGGTTGCTGCCTTTCGCACCGCAGTCTACTTCTTGACAAGCGGGGTCGGCTAACCTGTAGATGATAAAATGTGTTTCATGTCTAAATATTAAAAAGTTATTAAAAAATTATTAAAGAATTATTCTCTGGACTGCATTTCATGGCCCATTCAAGCTCAGGCAGACTACAGTGTCGAGCCAACAGAACGCACCTGTTAAAAAATAAAATAAATTGATAAAATATAAATAATGAGGTGGCCTGACAGGGAATACCTTGGTGGACGGAAGGACAGAAGGGTCTTTCTTTTGTTTTTGAGGTACATGGACCGATTGAGAGATGTGTAAAAAGTCCCGAGATGACATAAACGTTCAAAAGGCTGATTGGATGAAGGTAAAGAAAAAATGGTTAGGGGTGGAATCAAACTCCAGATCGAAAAGTACAGTATTTAAACTGGGACTTCGAGACCCGAAGTTCAGATTGCCCCGGTGTAGTCTCACTGGTGTTTCTTTTTAATGCTGTACAAATAAGCACTGTTGACCTGAGGATTGGCTGGCATGACTCTTATACTCTGAGTGAGTTCTTCTGATAGAATTAAGAAAGTTGCTAAGTATTAGGCAAAGTTTTGACACAGATTACAAGTTTCATCTGACAAAGTGGTGGATTCCCTTCCACTGGAAACCCTGTCATACACAAAATCAACCCAGGTCCGACCGGGTTGGAAGCTTGGTCTGAAAGGGGTATTATTATGCAGTATTTGTCAGTTATAATATGTTCTCACCTAGTCATTGGTAACGTTATTAGAATAAATGATTTTGTTAAGTAGTTGTACTGATGCCTGTTACATGCACCATGATTTTATTTTATATAATGTTTTCAGGGGAAAATTTGTTCTTAAAGTTCTTAGATTTTTTTGTGCTTAAGGCCTCTTTATCCTTAATTATTGTTTCTCCTATTATGTTCTTCTCATCTGCTGTGTAGTTATGGAGGAGTTTCCCCAGGAAGAAAGAGACCCTGTGTATGTCAAAGAAGGACAGGGGGCAGTCCTGCTTTGTGCTCCTCCAAAAGCCTGGCCACGTATGTAAAGGTCTTCACAGCACTGTTTACACAAGAAGTGCTTGAAGCTTTCTTAGTATTTCTAAAATGAAACCTGACTTTTCACAGTCTTATAAAAATATAGCTCATATAAATCAATGTTCTGCACGGTGCAGCCATTTTTCATTTGTGTTGTTTATTTTCCAGAGGAGGTGACCTACCGCTGGATCTACAATGAATTCCCAGTTTTCCTGCACACAGATAACCGCCGGTTTGTCTCCCAGAAAACGGGGAACCTGTACATCGCCAAGGTGGAAGCTCAGGATGCAGGAAACTATTCATGCTTTGTGTCCAGCCCCATCATTGGAAAAAGTGTCTTCTCTAAGTTCATCCCCCTCATCCCTTCACCCCCTGAGGATGGTTAGTGGCCGATGCAGCAAAACAGAAACATGAGTGTGACACTGTCTTGTTCCAATTATTATTTTTTCATTATTTCTTTAAATACAGGAGAGGAGAGGAAGTATCCTGCAGACATCAGGGTAAAATTCCCAGACACGACTGCCTTGCTGGCCTCCAATATTACACTGGAGTGCTTTGCTCTTGGAAAGTAAGTTTTATTTGTTTTTGCCCAGTGTATAGATACACTTATGTACTGTATACTTTTTCATTGGTACATGTTCATGTGAGGATCATTTTAAATAGAAATTGGTGGTTTCACAAGAACACAGTTTAATCAGTTTCACTATTTTGTGTGCGCACAGCCCCATCCCTCATATTGTATGGAGGAAGGTGGATTCAACAGACCTCCCGCCAAATCATGAGATCAGTGAGTCAGGAGCAGTTCTCCATCTGTACAATGTACAGTATGAAGACGTAGGAGGATATGAGTGTGAGGCCATCAACACTAAAGGAAAAGACTGGTACAAGGCCTGGCTTTATGTCGAGTGTAAGTGCACTAAACCTTTTACTGAATGTATAATGTACCAAGAATATCGCCTACTAAATATTTATCCTCATGTTGTTTGATAGCGGCCCCAGAGTGGGCAGAAACCATCAACAACACTCAAATTGACATTGGCTCAGATCACACCATGCGCTGTGTGGCATCAGGGAAGCCCTTCCCTTTTATCCGCTGGTACAAAGATGGATATATGGTGAAAACACACATTTTACCTATTGTCAAAGTATTTGTAGAAAATATGGTATCATGTTGGGATTTGTTTTGCTGAAGAAGTTTTAACTCTGTTGGATTGTGTTTTTATTCCTTAGTATGGAAAAGGCGAGTTGCAGTTTTCTAGTCTCACTTTTGATGACTCTGGGATGTACCAGTGCATCGCTGAGAACTACTGGGGCATTAAGTATGCCAATGCTGAACTCCGAGTCATTGGTAGGCCCTCTCTGGAATTCTGGTGGACCACCCCTCACTAATTCTAGTTGTGAATCCTATTTCCTTTTTGATAGAAATTTTAATAAAATGAGGACAAATGTTAAACATGAATTCAATATCATCTTGCAGCCTGTGCACCAACATTTGAGTTCAACCCTGTGAAGAAGCAACTACTGGGAGCTAAAGATGGCCGTGTGGTGATTGAGTGTAAACCCAGAGCAGCTCCTAGACCTCGGTTCACTTGGACTAAGGGCAAAGAACTGCTCTTTAACAATTCACGGTCAGTTTAACAGAGACAGAATACTATTATACTACTGGGTGAAAACCTTTGAACACCTGCAGTTCATGTTTAGTATGCATTGTGGCATGGCATTACGTGTCACTGCATTTCACTATGGAGACCTGGAAGGCTCTTCATATTCAGAAGCAACTTATTCCTTGAATTCTGTTCATTTGTAGTATTTCAATAATGTACGATGGGAGTCTGGAGATCCTCAATGCCACCAAAAATGATGAAGGGCTCTACACATGCTTCGCTGAGAATGACAGAGGAAAGGCGAACAGTTCTGGTTATCTCACCATCACAGGTCAGTGTGTGAGTGTGTTGATTCATCTCCATGTTTAAATACTACCCATTTACTGTGCAAGCCTCCATTGAGGCAGCTCATACTGCTCCAGTTCCTCTGAC
This sequence comes from Pseudamia nigra, assembly GCA_029823295.1. Taxonomy (NCBI): domain Eukaryota; kingdom Metazoa; phylum Chordata; class Actinopteri; order Kurtiformes; family Apogonidae; genus Pseudamia; species Pseudamia nigra. The sequence continues at coordinate 11,130 of JAQQAE010010249.1, forward strand.
AGACACTAGATAGAGCTGTGTAGTGATTTAAAGTAATTCTAACAATCTAAAAGGTAAAAATGTATTGCAGTGGAACCCCGGGTTACGAGATTAATCCGTTCCAGGATCAAGCTCATGAAATGAAAAACTTGTGAGCCGGGCCCGGTTTTCCCATAAGAATACATGTAAAACCAATTAATCCATTCCAAGACCCAAGAAAACTCCCATATATACTGTATTTTCCGGATTACACGTCGCGTTTTTTTGGATAGTCTGGCTGGGGGAGCGACAAATATATTTAAATATTTCGAGTATTGGGTGTTTGTCACATTGACAGCTGCTAGACGTCACTCTAGGCTTGTGTACCTTCATCTGCTGCATCTGTATTACTGACTATTTAAAATGTAGACATTACCGGTAACACCCATACCTGCCATCATCTTTACACCAAACATGTTGGTGCCCTCACTTACCCAGTGAGGTGGGGAGGTGAGCCGCGAACTCTCACTTCTGGCGTCAAGCGCGTTCCCTGAACAAATGCGACCTGTCCTCCAGAGCAACTAATACACATTTTTTTCTTCTTCATTGTGCATTTTTTGGCTTGCGCGACTAACATTTCGGAGCGTCATATCACCTAGAAAATACGATACACACCTGTATGTGCACGTAAGGTATCAGGAAAATAATGTTTATTCATTATTATTATTATTCGAAAAGGAAGTTATGTTAATTATCTGAAACGGAATGCATAAAATGAACTGGCGACTCATCCAGGTGTACCCTGCCTTCGCCCTAAATCAGCTGGGATTGACTCCAGCATCCCCCCCGACCCTTGCGAGGATTAAGGGGTAGAAAATGGATGGATGGAATGCATCACAAAGATGTCCCCCAACACGAAGATGTCCCCCAAAAAAATCACATTGTAAACCAAATAATTTTTAATTCAAATAGTATAGTAATATTTGTTAAAGGCATAATACAAGTGGTACTACTTGAAGCCACATTGTTTGACATTTATAACTACTGAAACATACCCCCCCATCCTCAAAGTGGTATGGTCCAAATATATTTCTTTTTTCCTAGAGGCAACCGGCCTCATGGTGGCCCCTGAGGATTCCGAGGTGATGGTTGGTGATGAGGTCATTCTGAAATGCTCTGCTTTGTACGACCCTATGTTGGACATCACGTTTATCTGGGCCATAGACTTCAGAGTCATCAACTTCGACACAGAGTGGCAACACTATGAACGTGTCTTGGTGGGTGATGGATTATCCAGACTTGCAGTATCTTGTTTCTCCTTCCTTTCCTACCTTCATCTCCTTTTTTCCTTCCATTCTCATCAGAGTGAAGATGGACGTGGGGATCTGAGGATAAAGAATGTCCAAATCTGGCACGAGGGCCGTTACACCTGCACGGCTCAGACCGTGGTGGACAAAGATACTGCATACGCTGATCTCAAGGTTGTAGGTTAGTCATTGCTTGCACTGCCTCACATGATTTAACATGACTCTAATTCAGGTCAAGACCCAAAACATGCACGTGTCATTTTCACATGACCAAACTTGGACATTACAAACTCTTTCTTTGCTGTAAATAAATTCATTTACAATAGCATTTCTAGGTATTTTAAAACATAACGGGATATAAGATTGAGGATTACACTGTAATTGACAACATTCGATCAAAACAAACAGAATCAGCACCACCTCAATAAAGTAATGCACAAAATGAATATATTGATAACAAAACAAATGTTGCAATAACTGAAGAAAATAAAAAATAACAGAAATGAAGGAAAATAATTTAAAACAAAATGCTCAAAATTAGCAAAAATTGATTTAAAAAAATTAACAAACCAGTTTTAACAAAAACGAACAAATAAAAAATCACCAAAAGTTAACAAAAAACTAAAATATGTTTAATAAAATGGAACAGAACAATCAGCACAAATAACAAAATAATTAAGAAAATGGTCAAAATTGAAATAAGCAATAATAAAAGTAATGATAATAACAATAACAGTTTAGTGATGAATGAAAAAAGAAATAAACAGTACACAAAATGAAGTAAAAATGGACAAAAAAGAATAAAATAATAAACATCCCAATAAAATGACTCAAAAAACCATTCTGGATCTCCCCTGTACAGTAATTTAGGAAAAGCTCTAATCCAAATCATATGAGTATAGCTCTCAATTCATGATCTGAGCAGGTTTCTGTCTTTGTTACATATACGTCTCCTGTCACCTCACCAGGTGTCCCCGGACCTCCTGGTGTGATCCGGATTGAAGAGATTGGAAACACGTGGGTGAAGCTGCAGTGGAGTAAAGGAGCAGAGCATCACAGCCCCATTCTGTACTACACCGTTCAGACCAGACACTACTGGGCTCTGTATGAGGACGACTGGAGAAACGCAAGTACCTGTGAGTACTGCCAGCTGCCGGCAGGGGGCACACTGACTCCACTGTTTTGATACTGGAGCACAGACAGATTTCTACTTTACAAATTTATAAGACATAAAAGATTAATAATAAATAATAACAAACAAATAGATACATGAGGTCTTTTATTCCCCCCAGTGGGTACCTCTTTAAACAGATGTGACTTAGTCTAGAATCAAGGTTTTGACGCATTTTTTAGTCTACCGGTCGTTACTTTTTTCTGATGTGATGATTTTATAACAGCGTCTGGTTTTATTTGCTTTGTTTTTTATGTATCTTTTTATGTATTTATTATAGTTTCCTGTTGACTGCTCTGTAAGACTTGCACCTAAGAGACCTAAGAGACATTAAAGCTTCATTCTACCCTAATAATTAAATTGATTTATATAGCATTTTTCTAAAACAGGTTTTACAAGACTAAAAATGACACTGAAATAGTGACCAATAAAAACACATAAAAATAGCAGTATCCATACCATATACTGTACCATTATGCAATGTAATGTATAGATAAGATAAGATAAGATAAGTTCCTTGAGAAACATCAAATAATAAACGAAGGCCAGTATGGTTTTAGAACCGGAAGAACCACCTCAATGGCTATAATTGAAGCAATTGAAGGAATCACTAATGCTCTTGATGAAA